>JAPQWV010001768.1:0-73740 GCA_027422505.1 Craterostigma plantagineum
AAGGGTGAGAAAGCTGATATTAGCTCATGATCTAGCTACTGAAAAGGAGCTGAAAGATACTGAGAAAGAAGTAAGGAAAGAGGTCGATGATGCCATCGCCAAGGCTAAGGTTGGTAATCATAAAATTATTTCAATTTGGAAAATTTATGTGGGTCTTACTGAGTATCAGTCACTCAATTAACTGTCTCTTGATTGTGCAGGAGAGCGCCTTCCCTGATCCTTCTAAGCTATTCACTAACGTTTACGCAAGGGCTTGGCAACTGAGTGCCTTCTCTTAACCTTTTTTATAGCAATCAATCAATCATATTTATCAAAGTATCAATGCCCTATAGTGAATGAATGTCTAATGTATGAACGAATGCAGTCATTTGGAGCAGATAGAAAAGAACTGAGGGTCACCCTTCCATGAATTGGGGATATATGCCAGCGTGGCGAATATTACAACAGCTTAGAATAGAATCTTGAAACCTCCCTTCCCCTGTTTTTTTGGTATAGTTAAGTGGACTCCGATGCAAGATAAATAAGTGAATTTATTACCGAGTTGAATTATCACTTGGTAAGTGTGATGATATCTTTTCGCGGGTGGCAGCAAACCAACGAATTGTGATATATATATATAACTTCATGTTCTTGTTAGCTTTTTTGTATTCTACGCAAGAAGCCATTATTTTACATGTTGTTGGCTTGTGTTGTGGTTAGTTCTGCAATTCTTTGAATCTTTTTTCTTCTGCCATACCTAGCTAGATCCTTGAAATTCATGTAGAAATAATTCACCGCAAAATCAGACCAATTAAAATTGGAGGAAAAGAAAAGAACAGAAAAATAAAAAGGAAACACGATTGCTTACAAGAGGAAAGCTTATTCTACTTTTATTCTCGATTTATTGACAGAACACAGACTGGGGATATACGGACAAAAAACAACACATTTGACCTCTTTTCAGTGAGAATAGAGCCAATGGATGGCACTTTGATAAACACGAATGCTTTTATAATTAATATTGGTAATAATACCATTATTATTAGTAAAGTATTTATTGTCAGAGAATCCAAGCTCTGAAACACACTTAGTTAAAAATGTACATTGGCTTTCCCGATCCTTCAGAATGCACAGTTAATATTCTCATCCTCCTCCTTGTATTTCAACTCAATACTTGTAAAAATAATTCGCTAGACATACATAATGACAAGAAGAACTTGCATTTTCTAATTACGTAATTGTTTCCGAGTAATAAAGGGACAATAAATATCGAAACTTGCCTAACATGGCAAGAAAGGCAGCACGTGATCACGTGGCAATCTTATTTCCAGCTGGCACGCAATACAATACATACATCAATTCTATAACTTAATTAGTTTAAATTTCGTTTGAAAAAAAAAACTTAAATTAGTTTAAATTTTAGTAATTATATTCGAAGCGATCAACATTAATTCTTGCCCAAACCAACCTTGTTCACAAAGCAAATAATATTCCTTGTCCAGTCCAAGAAATAATCAATAACTAAAATTACATTGTAAATTAAATTTCCAACTCCTTTTTTTTTTTATTATTATGCGATGACGAATGAGAATCCCTGCCTAAAATAAATAACCATCAATAAAGTTTACCTACTAACTAAATATTCTGTTTAATTATACATTTATAATTTTTAAATCCATGTTATAGTGCAACCACCATAACTATTACCAACTATACAACCAGAAATGACGTATTCTTATCGTAATGGTGGTCCACGTATCTAGCGAGAACCAAACTTAAACTTTTTATTATAATTATCATGTTATATTTTCTTAATGTCGAAGCTTCATGAGATCGCGTCTACTTCAGCCGACTGATATTCTCTTTTTAAATAAAAGAAATAGATACAGCACCCCATACTTTCGATTTATTTCAACAATAATCCAACTTATCCGATATTTATTATAGCAATCTTTGATATGCGATAATCATAACTTATCTTCTTTAACTTTAATAGAGTTATAAAAATAATGTAGAATACATGGCAAAGACAAGTCAAACAGCAATTTTCACAATACACGCTAATTTCCTAAAAATACACGCGGAGATTTATCAACTTTGGGCCAGAGACCGACTAAATAATTTTCAAAACCCAAAATTCATATACGGTAATAAAGTTAAGACAATAAATTTGATATTAACTAAGTAATTATTACTACCTTCCTTCCTTCCTACCTAATTCACGCTGTAATAGGAAAAAGTGACCGAAACGCGTCTTTTAGTCAATTCAAAATCAACAAAACATTTTACTACGATTAACAAAGTAATTACATATTACAAACACGTACCCTTGTTTACATAACATCCTCCATTGACTCGTCTGCGGTCTGATATAACACATACATAATAAATACACACACACACACAGTGTGTTCATCCATTCACATTCCAACTCTCAAAACCCAATGGTTCTTCTCCTTCTTCCCCGTCCGGCGACCTCCGCCGTCGATTCTTCTTCTTCATCCTCCCTCCTATCCTCGCCGTTGATCTCCTCCGGCATCCGTACAACACCACAAGACCACCACCGCCACATCGGATTCTCCGAAGCACCTCAATACCGCAACAGCCCACAAGAATGCCCGCTAGGCGGCGACCCCCAATTCGTCCACGTGGCCATGACACTCGACTCCGAGTACCTCCGCGGCTCCCTCGCCGCCGTCCACTCCGTCCTCCGACACGCCACCTGCCCGAGAACGTATTCTTCCACTTCATCGCAGCCGAGTTCGACCCGAACAGCAGCCCGCGTATCCTGACCCGATTGGTCCGCTCGGTTTTCCCGTCGCTGAGCTTCAAGGTGTACATTTTCCGGGAAGACGCCGTCATGAACCTGATCTCTCCGTCGGTCCGGTCGGCGCTGGAGAACCCGCTGAACTACGCCAGAAACTACCTCGGAGACATCTTGGACCGGTCCGTGGATCGGGTCATCTACCTCGACTCGGATCTCATCCTGGTCGACGACGTGAAAAAGCTCTGGGAAGTCGAGATCTCCGGCGGGAGAATCATCGCCGCGCCCGAGTACTGCCACGCCAACTTCACAAAGTACTTCACAGACGCATTCTGGTCCGACCCGAGGCTGACCCGGACTTCGGGTCGAGAAGGCCGTGCTACTTCAACACGGGCGTGATGGTGATGGATCTGGCGAAGTGGAGAGAGGGGCACTTCAGGGAGAGGATAGAGAGGTGGATGGAGGTGCAGAGGAAGACGAGGATCTACGAGCTCGGCTCTCTTCCGCCGTTTCTTGCTGGTGTTCGCAGGCAATGTGGAGGCTGTCGACCACCGTTGGAACCAGCACGGGCTCGGCGGCGACAACGTGGCAGGTTCTTGTAGGGCGCTGCACCATGGTCCAGTGAGCCTGATGCACTGGAGCGGAAAGGGTAAGCCGTGGGTTAGGCTCGATGAGAAGAGGCCTTGTCCCTTGGATCATCTATGGGAGCCCTACGATCTCATGCTCAACGCTAAACAGACAGAGTAACAACTAACTAACTAGTGCTGGGATTCCTACCTATTTTACTTGGCTTTTGAGGCTGCTGTTTTTATGTACATTGGTGAGATTAAATTTGTCGTTAGTTAGAGAGGATTCATTTGATTGATTTTATTCTATTATTCAGGTTCCTTTCATTGTAGGAGCCAAGTTTTGGTTATTTGTTCGTTTGTTGTACTTTCATTTCTTGAATAACATTGCACTTGTTCTTCAACTTTTATTGTTGACGATCCTTTCTGAGTTTTGATGATTGCAATGCAACGTGGAAGCGAGCCACTCATTGACTGACTGTGTTAAGTAGTTGACAAGGATGGATTTAAAGCTACGAAAACGAAACACTGGGCTAAGTAAAGTAGCCTTTTTTTCTCTTTGGTTAATTAAAAAGCAAGCAAATAATCATATCATTCTTGAGATGAGAAATGAAAATATATCATTAATAAACTTGAGAAAAACAACAAGACATTTGAAAAGAAATCAAAACGACATGCTTCAATTCAGTATAGTGTATGTACGAGGAGCTCTCAACAACAAGTTCAATCATGTCTCTCCTTTGCTGAAGTATCATCACTGTCGTTCTCATCACTCGACATGAAATTAGGAGGCAGTTTAGGGAATCGAAAGACCCTCGGCGAAGAAGACGATCCACCCCAGCCAAGGAAGTCGTCGTAGATTTTCGCTTCTGCTGTACATCTCTCGATATATCTATACAAACTCGATCCACCATTTCCAGAAATCTCTAACTACCCAAACAGTTGCAGTGGATTCGCATTCTTTTCCTTCCAACTTCCCGTCTGGTAATAATCCGTCGTCTTCTTCACCAGCTCCATGATTCTCCCTCGCTCCTCCTTTACAGCTTTGGCTTCCCCCTCGCCGAATCGAGGAAGCCTCTCATCTCAGCTGCAAATCCCCGTTGCTATCGTCTCCGCATTGTCGATCTTACCGTTCTCCGTGTTTCAATCACTGCTGTTCTAAAGCTGAACACGTCTGAAGATACGTCGTAGTCCAAACTCGCTGCTTTCTTCACGTTAGAGAACTCCGTGCTCAACCCACCGATCACGGGCAAGCCAAGCTTCATGTATCTCTTTCTTGATCATCTTTTGCAGCAGAAGACCAGCTGTCCGATTTTTCGCTGTCTGCATCGCTGCTTGTCCTGCTTAAGCTGCGATTTCTTTTAAGAACGCATCGTTTCCCTTCTGCTCTGACGACTTCTTGAACCACGAACTGAAGCAGAGTCGTCTTGCCATCCGTGCTCTTAACGTCGGACAACTTCCTCAGAGCGTTAAGGTTGAATGCTTGCGCGTTTCCCCTCGAAGTCCCTGCGTTCAGTCTATTCCCAGCTTTGAGCACTGGCTTCCAATAGTTCAAGAACATCCCTCGTGTCCTTAGCTCGTTGCAGGCTGATTCGAGCGTCTTCAGAGATTCTCTGACGTTCGAAACCTCTGCGTCGTAGTTCGATCTGAAAAGCATGACGTTGAAGCGTTCGAACGCAGAGGGGACGGCTTTGAGGATGTGATATACGAAAGACTCTGCGTCTGCCAGCCTCGTGGGGTCGCCGTTGAAGGCAAGGATCTGAGACTGTTCTTGTTCCGTTGGTGAGATTCTGGCGAGCTTCTCTATTGCGTCTGGTTCAGTCCACGACCCTCCGTTAGCGCATCGATGATCTCCTTGCGTGTGAGTCCTAGAGACTTGACGACGATTGCTGTGTTCTGAGATTTGCGTGCTTCGAGGATGAAGATTTGCGATTGAGGAGGAGGAATGGTTTATTATTCTGATCATCATCTGTTAAACCGTCTCTTTGGGAGATTTTCTGTTTGTAGCACGTAGCCAAAGAGTGCTTCCATTAAATCACCATCAAACCTGCATTCATTCAAAAATTCGCATTTGAGATCAAGAAGGGGAAGAGAGATTGGTGGCGATTAATCATTGACTAAATGGCTTACTTGAAAGAGCCATTGTCGATTTTATCCCAAACCATGGAGTGATTAGCATTTGGATTCACTTTGTCCCAATGCAGTGGCTTGAGCTTAGCTCGTTCTTCCTTCCTTTACTCGTCGAACTCCCTTCTCCTCCGATGAAGACGGAGCCAGGGATTTCACAGATTGAGCCGATGATGACCCACCGGTAGGTGGTGTTCGTGGAGGCGGCGGCGCCGTTGGAGAAGCACGGCTATTTGGTGGAGGAGGCGGAGGTGGAGGGGGTGGACCTGACGAATTAGGGTTTTCGTTAGACGGCTGTTGTGGATTGGGGGAAATTCGAACAACCTTGGGCACCGCCTCAAATCTCTGCGGTGGAAGAAGGCTGTCCTTGGACGGCTGTGGATCGACCAATTTATCCTTTGTTGGCACCGCCGCAATTTGCTGCGGCGGCGGCGGTGGTTGTCACTAGACTGCTGTCGAGTGAGAACCGTCCCCAATTGAAGTTGCTGCGCGGCGGCGGCGGTGGGTTTGCTATCTTCCATTCCGCTCGCCTCAAACCTCCTCCCCGGCGGCGCGGGCAGAGGCTGGTTTTACATTTTTATCCTCCTCCTCAACCTTGGCGCCGCCATATGAAAACGAAGGCGCCTTTTCAGTAATATCAGCATCTTCACTTTCAACGACAGCCCAAACAGGACTCTGAGAAGTCGAAGACATTCCTCTGAGCAGAGGAATTTCGTGATTCACAGTTGGCTTATTATCAGACACAACAATCCTCTTCTCCTCTTCTCTCTGCTCCTCCATCTTCAAGTTCTTGTAAGAATTACCTCTTGAAACTAAAACTCTTTCTATTCCTATCCTCTCCTCCACCTTCCAAATTCTTCCAATACAAAACATCCAAACCATTCTCGTCCACAATCAAACCTTTGATATTACCTTCGACCTCACAAAGTTGCCGTTTGCAAGATTATTCCCACCCATCTGTGGAGCAACGGCGCTGGCACTTCCACCATTGTCATTCTCTCGCTTTCTCCTTCGCGAGTATGCTAAGAGGACAAGGGAAAGCCCAATAAGGCCAAGGTACTTGCTGCTGTGATGCCAATGGCTTTTCCCACTGCAGACTTGGTCGAAGATTTACTACTTTGTGGGACCGGGACGGTGGAGTAATGCCTTCAAGCGAGGGATTATCAGGTGGTGCCGCGGCCATGGAACGATCTGCTGAGGTGGAGGAGGAGATGATGAAGAAGGAGAAAGATAGAAAACTTCGATGTTCTGTGGAGAATAATCTGATTGAGAGCAACACCTAGAAACTATCAGCAGAAGAACGAACAAGGAGAGGTTAAGGTTTTCCCTAGTCATGACTGATATTGATCATCAATGATTTCTTCTTTTTTTTTCTTGGCTGCATGTAATGGAAGATGATGCATTAATTCTCTTTTCTTGTTTTGGGTTTTGCTGAAAGCGTCAGAGTCGAGCAGTTGGTGGTTGTAATTGTTTTGGTGATAATATTTATGCCGTGCTTAGTTCGATATGACCAAAATACCCCCGAGACGCGGTTGGTGTTATCTGTGGGCCGAATAGGGGTGTATCGTAATTGTAGTTGGTGTTTTAATTACGCTGTTTAGTTGTTAAGACTTGGTCCCTATCAGTATTTATGTAATTATTTTTTATCCTAATGGATGAAGTATTGAAAATTCTTTCATTCGATGACATGATAATATACTAAGACAATATTATTTGTGGTTGGTTCAATAAATTATACGGTAGTTTCTGATTCTCCTTACGCATATGATTCCTACGATAAAGTCAGAAGGAAGACTCCATCAATGAAAGACGTATTTCAACTTTTTTTAAGCCATAGGTGGAAACAGTCTTCAATTTTACGTTAGAAGAAAAAGTCTTACTTTCTTTGATATGTTTATTACCTGGGATTAAAATAGGGAAATGCGAGGAAATGATTGATTTGATAAAAGCCCACAAAGGAGATTTTTAATTAAATTACAAAGTCAATGGTAGCCACCTAATATATGGTTCTAATTTACCAAAAAATGCCATTTTTGATGAAGTGGTTGATGAGACAGACAGAACTACCATATCTTTGAATTTGATTTTATTTATTTTATGATTTAGAAAAGAACTAAGCTATTGCGTTTATGCCAAAATGTCAACTAAACTAATACCTTGAAATTGAAACACGTACACGCCGAAGCAAAGTTTAAACATTCGTTGTTTCTTTCTTGATTTCTTTGACTTTTTCGGGTCAAAAGAACATTATAGTCGACAAGTATGCAAGGATTTTAGTTGGTGACATTTATTATACGTCTCATGCTACACGTTCATAAGTAGTCTAGAGAGTATGACAAAAATTTACTATCCAATTCAATATTTATTGTCGCTCGTTCTATTAGCAAGCAAGTCTCTACATTATATGGCCCTCATCCTCCACTATGTATATGTGTGTGCCTGACTAATAAATAATTTCGTCAAAAAAATGACAATGCAGTTTTCAAACAAATAGACATAACGATCAAAAAACCTTATCGTTCACATTTGTGTGAAAACGTTACGACTTCATAAGCAAACAATTTCGAAAGTCCCTTATTAATAGAACATCCGCGAACTATCTCTACTTATGAACTTCAAACGTTTTCTAAACAAAATAACATTTATCACAATAATCATCCAAGGCTTAGTCTATATATCCTCGATCGTGCGGGCCCAAGTTCAATCATGCCAGGTAAATAATAAGAACCAAATTTTCGAACAAGATAAAAGATTAAAAGCTAATTAACGGTATAATATATATAAGTATGGGTTTGTTTCTCCTTCTTCCCTCATTTCTCCACATCTGCTTCGTAGGGTATCCATAATTCATAAAACTTCATTGACTATTTTCATGCAAAAATCTCAGTCCATGAGTTTCGAAATAAGATTGTGAGTCTAGAGATATTAGGACGCTTGCAACCTGGCTTGTTTCAGCTCAAACCACTTGTTATATATACATACCATATGTATGATTGAAAATAGACATGCATGCAAATCCTCCGATATATTAATTGGTCTGCATGGAATTGGTAGCATCACACCTCCTCCTCACGTCACCCTTGTTCCCGTCTTCACGTTAAGAACGCTCACCTTCTCCATAGCCCTCGAAAAATCTACGAAAAACGCCTTCTCATTCTTCGCATACAAATCGACGAACGGCTTCGTCCTATTATCCAAAGCCATGGCCTGATCGGTGGCCAACAACCACAACTCCCTAAGAAGATTGACATAATAACCGTTGTCGAACTTTCCCGGAGACATGGGGTCGTTGAACGCCGATATCGTCGGATCTTCCGTGTAGTTTTTGCAGAGCTTCCTCAGCCCGTGAGCGTACTTAGGGTTCATCGAGGGGTCGTATTCCGACGTCGTGCTGTAGTTGTATATCCTACTCGCAAATTCCGAGCAGTGGGAGAACCTATGGTGTGGGCCCCGGTTAGCCGCCACCATTTCTTGACGGTGAATCCCTTTGCTTTGAAGAGGTCGATGATCTGCGTCAAAGACATGCTGGGCTTTGCGAGGTGGCCGTCCACGTCTGAAGAATGGGACTCGAAGCTGTCCTTACGTCCCAGACGGACTGGGTAGTAGGGCCCGCCAACGATCTTCACGAGGTCTCTGGTCGCCTCCGCCAGTATGTCAGAGCACGAGACTATCCCCGGGCATTCCAGCTCCAGCTTCGTCTTCACGCGAATTATCACGTCGAACGCATCTCCAGGTAGGGCCTGCATGCATGCACGGGAATATCTTAAGTTATTTGATAGTGCTGTTATCTTTCGGTTTGAGAAAATACGGCGGGGATGAACTCAAGTCGGCTAACCTTAGTAGGCTTAAAATTTGACAAGTGACAAGTGTATAGAGACAACACTACGATTGATGTTCTAGCATGGATATAATCTAAGTGGGTAGATAAGACAAAACCCTTTTGTTGGGTGTCAAACTCAAGTCCCACGTCAAAAATTAAAAGATGTAGAGCTCCTCTTTATAAATTGCGTGCTAACATCCTCTATTACCAATAGATTTTAGAGAAAATTGTACAAGCTTATATGAGTTGCTGTATCAATGATGCAGTAATATTTGATTATAGAAAGGATTACTCATGATATATATATATATATATATATATATATATATTATATATATCCATTCCATGGATATCTAATGTTAACATATATATTTATATTATTATACCAGGTTGATGGCGTTGTCACGTTCGGCTTTGTTAATGGAATTGGAGGAGATTAATAGAGAGGCATCACAACCGCCGACGACGCAGTCATGGAAGAAGAGGCGGAGGGTGCCAGCGGCGGTGGTGGGGATGGACAGTTGCTTGTCAAGAACGACTTGTTGGACGATGTCGGAGAATCTCGGGCAAGTCTTCTTGTAATAATCGAGGGTGAGTTTTGATTCTAACGAGGTGAAACATATTGTTAACACGAGGGGAAATATCATCATAGAAACTTATTCGATGATCCCATTTCACGTAATTAGCAGCACAGCAACGAGGTTTATAAAAAGAAATATTTCTTCATTTGTTTATTTTTCGTGGAATATCTCTAAGATGTGTAGTAATGGAGGCGAGGGATTGAAGGGAAAGAGGAGATTATTTGCATGGTCAATACCCGAGTTTGTCGCCTTGACACTTGAATTTATATATTTTATTTTACTTTTTCGACATTTTATCACCATTAATTCTATAAAATGGTTCGGTGTGTATAAACAACATATTCACTATATATTATAAGGAGGGAGTCGATACATTGTTGGAAGCATAGTTCATTCAATATGCCTGTCATAACCAATAGTCTACTATACTTGTGATTATTGGGTGTTGGGTGTAATGGTCAATTACAGAGTAAAATTTGTTCTAATCTGATCTTAATTATGATATCATATATATCATCTAACAAGATTCTGCTAAGAGGATAAGACACGGTAGCATTTTCTGAAAGTTCTGTATCGTCGTGTTATCAGATATATAAGATATGACTCTTCATTAATATTTCTGTAAATTAGTTTATATCGTTTTGTAAGTTAGGTTTAATAAACTTGAGATCAAATGATTCCAGAAACTTTTACTTGTGGGCTTGTGAAGAAGTGTATGTATGAGCCCAAGAAGATATAAAATATATATAATTATTGTGTTTGTGTTATAAAATGAACCTTCCATCACAACCTCTTACCTCATCCTCCGGGCGCGGGAAAGATTAATATGCTTTGATCTTCTTCTTCAAATGTTGACTTGTTTTTATCGTACTTAACTAATTATTATAATTTGATTTGATCTCACACGTTGTTTTGTAGTTAACATTCAAGGATAAATTGGTAAAATAAGATCCATTAATTGAGAACAAACAAAAAAGAAATAGAAAATTGACAAATCTATCAATATATCCAACGCTAGCAGCACTGCATTCAGTCCTATCCTTCTTCTTTCTTCTTCTTCTTCTTCTTCTCTTCTTCTTCTTCTTCTTCACACACAATCGTCACCACATCCATTTCCCGGCCAAATCTCTGAATGCAAAACAAAAAAAGAACATTGTATCAGTAGTCGATTGATCGTCTGTACGACTCTGCTGACATGTCGCTGTCGTGCTCCGACCACTTCTCCGATCTCATCTGCACGGAGGACTCCTCCACGGTATTCTCCATCTACGGCGGAGCTGATCGCCGGAATATTCTTCCGACGACTTCCAATCTTGTCCGTCCGATTTTTTAGATGAGGCCATCGCCGGTCTATTAGAAGACGAGGTCGCCGGAGTCGTCAACAGCACATCTCGCCAATCGCCCACCACCATTATTGACGCTTCTCTCAGAGCCCAATCCATTGCATGGATTCTCAAGGTAATATACAGTTTTTTCCCCAAAAACCGACGAGCGAGGAAGAAGACAGAGATATATGTTCAATGGAGAAAAGTTTGACTGATGAGGTGTTTTTGCTGCAGGTCCATCGTTACTATGGTTTCCAGCCGTTAACGGCGTATCTTGCCGTTAACTACTTTGATCGCTTTCTCTGCGACTATTACTTGCCGCCGGTAAATCTGCCGCTAATAAACATTTTCCGTCGTCAATAGCTAGTAGGACAATATAATAAACGCTTCTTTTTTCCTTTTTAGGAGTCGATATTATTTTAATATTATTTAGAATACTAGAAATATCTTATATATTTTATTGAATCAATATATTCTACGACTGACTAGTCATGCTTGATGTCGTGGCCTTTATGCTATTTATTTATGACTCTGCCTAAAAGATACATATGCTTTTATCATTTTTGGTATTAAATTAATTTATCTATGTATATGGTTTTTATCTATACACTAACTGAATTTCCGTTTAAAATAAATGCGATGTTTGATTTGATTTATGCCATGGAGTCCTCTATGATATAATAAATGCTTAAATTTTAATATTCGTTCTTCACATAATATATTTCTTTTTAAAGAAAAAAGACTTAGTATGATTAATTTCAGAAATTGAATGGATGGCCATTGCAATTGTTGTCGGTTGCTTGCTTGTCATTAGCTGCGAAAATGGAGGAGCCTCTCGTTCCTTCTCTTTTGGACCTTCAGGTAATAAAGGTACATTTTTTTTATTAGAGGGGTTCTCATTATTAATCGATAAAAGAGTTAATGATTAACAGATGGACGGGGAGAAGTTCATCTTTGAACCAAGAAATGTACAAAAAATGGAGCTTCTTGTGCTGAGGGTGTTGGATTGGAGACTTAGATGCATTTCACCATTTTTGTTATTTAAGTTATTTTGCTGCCAAGATCGACACTTCTGGCATCTACAATGGGTTTCTAATATCAAGGGCAAGATAGAATTATTCTCTCAACAATCAAAGGTAACGAATATAAATGTGTAATTAAGCATGCGCACATATTTTATTCTTACTTGATACACTATTAACTTTCAGTAAAGTATTTGCAGTATACTTGCATGCAAATGTCAGATGTATCTGGGACACAGATGAAGTTATTTTCAAGATAGAATTAATATTATATTGACTTACGATTTAATGAATTGACAGAGAGCAGCAGCTTCATTGAGCACAGACCATCATGTATCGCTGCTTCATCAATACTTTGTGCAGCAAATAATCTGCCAAACTTGTCTTCCATCACTGCCAGAAATGGAATGCTAATGGTCTTCAAAGGTCAAAACAGATAGAAGATTCATTTTTATTATTATTATCAAATTATATTATGATTATTTTAAAATATGTGCAGGATAGTATCATGAGTTGCTATGAAATAATCGAGGAAATCATGATTAAAAATAAACCTCCCTGCAAGAATAAGCAACCACCAAAGTTGTTCTGCCGCAGCAGGTCCGAGTCATGGCGGCTGGGCTAATGATAATAGTGCTGATACATCTTCGTCCACGTCATCCTCGACGTCATCGCCTTATTGTAAGAGAAGAAAACTAAATAATAATCACACCGTGGGAAAGTCACGACAAGACGAGTTCTGATAATTAACATATCTATAAGATGGGATCTTATCAAGAAATCTATCATGGTGGTCCAATTTTTCTTTTAATCTCATTAGGTTAATGGGATTAAAAAAGGAATAAGACACGAATGATACGTGTTTACAAATACTTTCTGATAGATTATTAGAGAGGTTGGGATATTTTTATAATGTGGGTGACCCGCTAATGGTGGTGGGCACGCTTCAGCCAATAGCAGCATATGACTACTACTGGCTTTGCAGATTCCCAAGGGAAAATGGGATCTAATCTTGGTACAAATATTATTTTTGGTAAGAATATATATATATATATATATATATATATATATAGAGAGAGAGAAGAGAGAGAGAGAGAGAGAGAGAGAGTGTCATGGAGCATGATATTGCATGAGATGGGAAGTTATTGGAATTCAAAGGTTGTAATGATGGTAGCCAAGTCGAGGGAAGAGTGCGACCTATTATAGCTCCATTCCATGTACGCTATTATTAGGGTTTGGTTTTTGATTGTCAAGTGGGAATGTGTACTTTTTTGGCGGAATGTTATATGTAGCCACGTTCGTTTTTTACTTTTCAATAACTTGAGAGATAATCTCAAGTGTCGATTGTAGTAGTGCGTCATGGATATACGCACGTGAAATTCTTTTCTTTTTTTATTTGTTTGGTAATTTTTTCCCTCGAAAGAGAGGTAAAAAATCTACAGGAATTGGTCTTTGGGGCCTTTCCTTTTTTCTGATTTATTTTGTAATGCGGTGTTGTATTTGTATTTCCATGTAATAAAAAAAGAAAATAAAAGATCTATATATTATGCTTTGAAATTTCTCGTATTCTTGTCCCACCATAAACCAACGCATGTGATTGACATGAAGATTTGTAGCTTTGCAATTTGTTTTATTAATAAAGAACATAAACTACTTTTTACATCTTTTTGTAGAATAATATATTCCGATTTTAATATTAGTCGGTCCCTCTTATAGCATTAAAAGACGATGGATGAGAAAATATCGATGAGTACGACATCTTAACTCACGATGACCCATTCGATGTGTCACTGATTTCTAACTGTCCATATAAAATCCAAGACACGAAAACATAGTCATTCGAATTAATTATTTTATCTTCATAATTTAGGAACATAAGCAAGCATTAGAAACGAGAATGGAGACAATCTCAATGGTCACGTAATTTACATCCTTCTATCAAAGTTGTCTAAGTCAAATATGGACTAATCATATCCGTCTACGTTGGTTACTCAAATTTAACTTATTCTTTGTGAAATAAAACATAGGTCGACTAAATAGATAAAGGTAAATGTATGATATATTTCGGACAGTACTTTCCTAATTGATGCTATTTATTTATACGTTATATCTTATTATTATTTTAATAAATATTCCACATCAAACAGCTAATACCGTGGAGTGGCCCCTTCTTGTTAGTACATATTTTCAATTACCTTCTTGGACCGTCACATATGCATGCATCGTTATATGTGTATGTACCAGCTTTCTGTGTTTTAACAGATAATACCAAATATATATAATATATATTATATATAATATATTGGAATGAAATAGCATAAATGTTAAAAGATTGCGTTGAGTAAATTAGCGTCACTGAAACTAATTTAGATACAACTTAGGAGTTGGGAATAAATGTAATAAAACGACAGTTATAATGACAATGTCTTTATGAAGGTGCATCAGGTCTTTATTTATTAAAGTGGTTCCCACGGGTCCAGGAAATGTTGTATTTTTCATTACTATTTAAAAATCATCGATGCTCTAAGCCTATGAACATCTTCAATTCGGTGAAATGTGGCTAATGCCAATTAGTTGAATGCATGATATTTGAAGTCCCAAAGATTTTTGGACTATTTTGATCAATCAAAGTGCCATATAATATTAATGTTCTCTTAGCAGCTTATTATTATAGCTTTCATTTTTATATAGATTTGTGGGGTGATTAATTATATTTGATAGCAGCCACGACACGACCATCAAATAAATCAAAAAAAAAAGAAAAAAAGATTTGCGTCAATGGGCAAATAGATAACATGTAGGACAAAAGGTGGAAGGCGATTGAACTAATAAATTGTAGAAACATATATATATATATATATATATATATATATATATATAATATATAACATGTAACGATATATATCAATCCCTTCCTTGGATTTGTATATTAGCAAATATATTGAAAGGGCAAATATGAAGAAAATTGGAGATAACACATTAAATATTACGAAAGCTCTATACGAATTTTCCCCAAAAGAAAAAAAAAAAGTCACAAAATCATTTTTTCCCACTACCTTCAGAAATGAAAAGCAGTACATCCTCAAAAGAGAATCCAAAGAACAACTATTCCCCGTAAAAGCCAAATTTCTTAACTCCCGTGAAATATTTAGTGTCGAGGAGCGTTTTTATGCCGCTGTTTGAATAGAATATCAACTTTATCTGTCAAATATGACAAAGATAAAAGATGACTCCGAAAAAAATTCAGCTTTTAACATTCTTTTAATTTTTTTTGTTGTCGTCACTGCTTGATGTTGTAAAGAAAATATAAAATTAATTGCGGTTCCCTGCAAGATAATAAAGAGATTCAAAGTTCGAATGATTACGACAACTTCATTACACGTATAGCTGAGATGTTATGCTGAATGCTAGACAGCACTTTGACGCATATGTGTCCCCAATTCATGTTAATGATCTATTTCACTATGAACTGATTCTTGACGATTAAGTTCAATTTCTTATATTCATGTAAGAATGTTATATAAGATGTTTATTTAGAAAGGTGTGACACAAAGAGAGGGGATTTTTGAAGTTATTTTTTCCAACTCTCTCTTTGAATGGTGATCATTGTCAAGAATCAAAAGTAGGTTAAAAGAGACAGTAGACAAAGAAGGTTATCAATATGGTGAGGGGAGCGTCAAATTTCTCTCTTTAACTACTTTGTTGATGGTGCATGTACCTCCATATTGAAGAGTGGATACAAACGAGCCATCTATATAAATTAATATTGTAGTATTTATCATATACATGGCAGTAGTTAGGGTCTCTTTTCTGGCGCGATTTATTATTTATGCTGAAATTGGATGCATGTGAGATCATATATACGATATAAAGAGATATATATCTGTTTTTTTTTCCGTGGGGGGAGAGGGGGAGGTTTCTTTTCCTTTAAATTGTTAAAGCACTATTATTACGCGGGTTCGTTCACCACTTATATATTTAATATAAACTGATTATTACCACCGCTTGTAATCTGAAGTGCTCCTAAGCCGAAAGAGATTGAATATGATGAAAGTGCCGAAAAAATGTTGGAGAATTGTCAATATTATTGACTAAACAAGATCTTATTGGGACATTAACATATAACCCTATAAGGTCGGTATATGCTCTATATATCTATATACTAGCTATTCAGATTTTTTTTGCGATGAAATCATGGCGTGGTGCTCACGATGAAGACCTCATAATGACCCATTATAAAATTCAGGCCCAATTACAAAACCTGATTTTTTTGCTGCATCTGGGAATTCCTAGTCTTTTAGCCTTTGGTCCTCTTAACCGTGTGTATAAAATATGTATGTCACATGTTACTTGTATTTAACACATTTATGGATATCACTTCATAGTAATGAGACTCGTATATATCCGTGTTATACTGGTTTTAACTTTTGATCCATGCGAAATCAGAACGAATTTTTATTTCATACATAGCACAAAAAAAGCACCATACCATACATATGTAGAGAGGAGAAGTAAGCGGCCTGTAGAAATGGGAATAAGTTGTTGAGATTAAAGGGGAGAGAGTAAAACTCTTGCTCCTCGTATCTGTTTTGTAACAAGTGAATTTTGTTGGAATGATTTAGATCCATTCCGTTATTGTTGGCCTACAGAAATAATTAGTTGGGATATTTTGATCCTTAATAATTTATTATTTATTGCCCGGTTATTAAACTTTGATGGACGGACTATAACCATTATACTTATTGGGCCGGTCCCGTCTCTTGCTCTACATTAATTAAAACCTGGGCTCCTAGTGACTCTATATATAGGCTATCATATAAGCCTATTTACATACACCTTAAAACGTACACTCAAAAACACGCACTATAGCGTAGACGTTCCTAACGATCGGACGCTACGCTGTCACTATAACGTGGAGCTCTAGAAGTACACGAGTCTCCATCAACCTCCGTAGAGCGAAGAGGCGAAGATCGCGTCCCGATTGCCATCAACGTGTCTGCAATAACACAGGTAATTCTCAGTACAAACTCATTTCGATCATGTATTAGAAAAGATCAACTTCACGGTGGTGATCTCAATTACGAATAACGAGATCACGTTATAATCACCGTACGCTTCCGCACACATAGCCGTAATCTTGCTTACGAAAACGAGATTACCTTAAGACTCTATGCTTAAGGATCCAACGGTTACGTTAGTAACTCGAGTATGGGCTCGAGATTACGTAACGACTATCGTGACCGTGATCCGTCAATGCTAACAAATTTGTCCCACCAATTCATACCTCTCTCTTTCTTTCCTCGTCATCGTACCTATCTTTAGGTGGCAATGTAACGTCCAAGATCACCCCGCGACATGGCTTCAACAATATCATGAAGCCAGCTTATATTTGAATCACCCTTCGGCTTCCCACACGGGTCAGCCCCAGCAGACCGGCAGCAAAGCAGATCAATGCTTTGCTTAGTAGAGTAGAGGAAGGTCTTAACATCAAAGAAATGACGAAAACTAATAATAATCTTATATAGACACCGATGAGCCATTCCCAAGAGTATGGCCCACCCCCTGATCAAGATTGTGTGGCATTGCAGAATTTCACTGTGTTGAAAAAAATTAAATATATGTATGTATATATATATATATATATATGTAAAAGTAACACTGCCAGCCAATTCTTCGACTAAGAATAGAGTGTGGTAGGAGTCGCGCTCGCATACCCTGACACAGCAATGAAACCGCAGGTCGACTGTGCTCCAAGAAAAAGATTAGGATAGACTGTTAACATTATTACACCGTATTTCGTTTAGTTTAAAGAATCACCTCAACAAGTGCTACAAAGGAAGTGATCATCATGACAAATGATTCTCCGGCATCAAAAGTAGGAGCACCCCATTGGAATGGATAAGGAACTCTAATCCTAGTTTCATGATTTTGCATTGATTTATATCGCGATACATGTAGTTAGTGTGTTAATTGGAGCAGTAAAAAGCAACATATAATTACACCAAGGGCAGCACTTGTAATCCCAGCACGGTCAGTTCTGCTGAGTTCCTAAGGGCACGTGCTTATATGCTCCTCCAACTGTTAGCAATGAGCGTGAATCCATACGATAATTATCGAGAATACACTGCAAATCGATCAAACACGTTCTTCCCACCTTTCGTTACATGGCGGCAAGTACTGTCATTATTAGGTTGTGTTTGTGTTACTAAAAATCAGTCGTTAATCAAGAATATCAGCAATCATTGGTTTGCTTCGCACCTGAGAGAAAATCACTAGCAAGATAAGCTCGGTTTGGCCGATCTCAACGCAATTTGCAAGCTAAAACAGTTGAGAAAGAATCAATTGCATATGATTAGATGAAACGTAAGAAATGATCATCAACTTTTGAAATGTGTGTGTCTGTATCTTACGAGAGGAAGCCCAGTTAGTATAAGTCCGAATCCCGCGAGAGCGACCAACGACACACCATAAGGGTGGTTGGCTTGGGTAGTATATTGAGGGGACAACTTTAGGCTCTGAAAGTTTCATTTCGTTTCCCAAGAATGCTATTACGCACGTCCTACGCAATAAACTCTCCCAAAATTCAAAACTAGCTAACTAACGCATTCTTTTTTGCTTTTAGTAAATGAGCTCCAATATGTTTTATTAAAAAAAGCAAGGAACCCCCCTCCACCCGCGAAAAAACATAGCAAATATGTGAATCGATGGGTAAACTAACGAGGCTCCTAAGAGAATAGATTCACTTTTCCCTCTCACTCTAATATAACATGCATTTCCTTATTAAAATATGGAAACTACTGAACGGAGTTTTGTGTTCCGTTTTGTCAACTTTGCATGGTGTGTTGAACCTACTTTGCTGCTTTTCTATTCTCCTTCTCTGACAAGGGAAAGATAAAGATATGAGCATATTATGAGGGCTTTATTTTTATTGTTCAGTCTCTGTGGCCATGCCATTCAAATTAACTAGAAAATCAACAACGTTATTATTCTTGTCTTGCCAAATCTTACTTTAATAATAGGACTGGAATTAGGTACGTCTTCATTGAGTCCACTTGATTGCTTTCACTCGCAGGGGGTGTTTGTTTCAGGTGATCAAACTTACGTGATGCACACATCACGGTGATGTGGATATCACGGAATGTGGATCAAGGTTATATGTCATCAGTGTGTTTGTTTTAAGGTGATATTTCATTTTGCAGACCAACGTGATATTAAACTATTCTGTTTGTTTAATCATTGTGATGTGTAGGGTGACGTTGTATAAATGACATATTTGACCTATACATATGACTTAAATAATGTGTTAAAGTTTTTTAAGGTGATATTTTATGTAATAATCATTAATATATTAAAATATACATTAATTTATAAGCATTATTTATATTTATACTTTTAATATAAGTTTTAATTTTTTAATAACTGAAATATTTTAAGATTTAATTATGTTAATCATGTAATTATATTTATAATGGCATATAAAGTAATAATGTTAAAATATGAGGGGTATTCTCGTCCATTAAAAAGTTAGATAGATCACCTCATCACCGTGATGTTGGATCACCTAGATTTTGGGGTGATCTGAAATATGAAATATCATCTCATTTTCATCACCTAGGTGATCCATCATTCCGTGATGACTTGTTAGAAGTACGGGCCGGCCTCCGGCTATCTTATCCGTTAACGAGGCCCACGCACATGCGCCACACGGAGAAGGGGTGCCGGGTATAAGCTTGATGGATTCCTTCTTAAAACCAATTGGTGATAAGGGGTGTGTCCCATCAAGCTTATAAACCCATTTTCTATGATATAATCGGTGTGGGACAATTCCTCCTCACACGTGAATTCTCAACACTCCCCCCTCACATGTGAGCCAATTTCTTTTAATCGGACGGGAACGCCATTCTTTTCGAACCCGTCGTATATATATTTTTAATTGAGTCGGATCTTCCCGCTCTGATACTATGTTAGAAATACGGGCCTGGCCTCCGCTATCTTATCCGTTAACGAGGCCCACGCACATGCACCACATGGAGAAGGGGTGCCGGGTATAAGATCATCATTATATTATCTTTGACAGATTGGAAAGTTTCATTCAATCCTAGAATAAATTGCACCAGTTTATCTTCTTCATCTCGAGCCATTAAGACCTTAGCAACCTCGGGAGCAAACTTAAGAAGAGGTCGAAAGTGATCCAATTGATCCCACAACCTCTTCAGATTGCTGTAATATTTGATCAGAGGTGTGTCTCCTTGCCTAATTCCCAGCAATTCTTCCTTCATTCGTAGTAGCACAGGACCATTAGTATTTCCATATCTTTCAGCTAGATCATCCATAGCTCCTTGGAGGTGATTGCATATAGATAATTGTCCATTATTTCTCGAGAGATCGAGGCACTTAGCTACATGCCTTGACTGTGCTATCCACTCGTTTCCACTTAAAATATTCTATCGTGTTCATTGCAGGTTGAGAATTGTTCCATCCACGAACCCTAGCTTCATCTTAGCTTCGAGAGCTGTAACCATAGCTCGATTCTAGCTCCAGTAATTCATTTCATTTAACTGAAAGATATGAGCAGCATTCCAGGATTAATGCCATCATGAAGGTTGAAAACATCAGGACAGCTCATCAATTCCTCTTCAAGTGTCCGCTCTCCACCGCTGTCATTCGATGATTCCGACGCCATCAATTTCAGCAGAATACAACGATTTCAGAAAATTTCAGTAAACAACTACATTAAACGAAATCGATTTCCGAACGGCAATATTAGATTGATGATCAATCATCTTGATCAAATCGAATTTGAGCTTCGATTGGCTCTGATACCATGTTGAAATTGAATATGAGGATCGATGGTTTGAGGAAGAAAACCTCTTATTTTATTATGATCGATCTTGATGAAACAGAATACTGTACAGAGGATTATATACACAATGAAAATCTAACTACTAAGCACAAAGACAATTTAACCGAGAGTTGCTATATAATTACATCAATGCCATTAAGAATAAAACCAGTGAGCTGCTCGTTACTCTGCTTTGATCACTTCATCATTTATGTCCCTGAATCTTTCATGACAATCACCTAGAGTAAACAAACACAGTAATAAGTGGTAAACGAAAGAATCACGATGATGTTTTGGAAGATCACCCCAAAACAAAACATCCCCGCAATTTATTCTGGCCTAGGACGAATAAGCGACACGTGGCATTCGGACCACTACCAATTGATTCAAAGACCATCTCCAAAGATCCATCAAACCCAATGAGAAGTCAGATGGTGAACGAAGGCCTACAATTAGGCCGAAAGGCCCATTGGGCCCACAAGTGAAAGTGGGTTACCATCCTAACCGACTGTAGTATATATAGTTGGTGTTCTGTCCTGACAAGAAAGGTAGGTAAAAGTAATATAATAGATACGAATTTTGAACCGCAAATGATTGATTTATTTCTCTTTTCAAGATATCAACTTGTTGATGTTGAGCGTTCAACTGAAACAATGTTGGGTAACATTCTAGTCAACATTGTTGGCCGAGAATGTTCCCTTTCTCAGTTTTATCTTTCATGCCCAAAACCTATTTTAATTATGACGTGGCATTTTTCCAGTGTTGTGCAGGACTCATTCAAGGAATGGAACGGATCAAACCGCGTGGAAGAAGTGTAGATGAGCAAGAGCAAAAATCGGAAAAGAGCATACTAAAATAGGCGACTTGGAGCTCAAGTGAAGACCGAGCAATCCGAGCTGACCAAGTCGATCTACAACGGTCCACTAACTGTTCAAATACACTTAGTGGACGTTAGTGGACGTTGTGGAGGTTGCCAAGTCGTTTGGACAAGTCGTTCAAGGGTGAAGGCATATATAAGTCGAAGACTTAACCATTTCGAGATACGACGAACACCGAGCGAAATCAGAGCTTTTCTGAGCGAGAGTTATTTCTTGAAAGAGTTTTTCTTTTCTAAGTCTAGCTTTTAGAGGTCGTGAGATCTTGTGGTTTTAGAATTCTTTTGATTCGTTCCGTTTGCTAGACTAGATTTGACTATCTTTTTGATAGTTTGTGTAATCCATATTTCTAGTGGATTTTTTACGCCGAGAGGCACGCAGCAAGTTATTTGACTTGCTGCACAAAAACTTCATTTGTGTTTGTTTCGTTTTCCGCTGTGCATACAAAGAGTGAGAGTGAGTGTTAGCCTAACATCGAGTCCAACATCAGTATATACTTGGCGTTTTTCATCCATTGTGTACGGGACCCCCATCAAAGTGGTATCAGAGCCTACGCTTGACATTACTAAGCGCTGAAGATCATCTACAATGGACGTTCAAAGCTCAACCACCTCGCCAAAGTTCCTGTGTTGGACGGCTCCAATTATGCCTATTGGAAGGTCCGTGTTCGACAGTGCATCAAGTCCATCGATGTGCGAGCATGGGAGCAGTGCTGCATGGTTATACGACTCCAAAGACTCCACAAGACGCTGATGGCGAAGTCGTGGATAAGCCGTTCGAGCAATGGACGATCGCTGAGAAGAACGCGGCCGAATACAATGACAAGGCACTCAACGCCATCTTCTCATCCGTGACATGTTATGTTCAAATCATCCAAAATTGCTCTACTGCTCAAGATGCGTGGGATCTTCTCCAGAAGTACTGTGAAGGCGACGCTAGTGTGCGTGAAACCAAGCTTCGCCTCCTCCTTAGTCGTTCGAGAACATCAGAATAAAGGAAGACGAAGATATCAGCACGTACTTTGGAAAGCTGTTGACGATCTCAGCGAGTGCGCCAGCCTAGGAGATCCTATGACAAATAAGGTATTAACTCTAAAGCTCTCGTACACTAACCGAAAAATTCAATGTGAAGTATCGGCAATCGAGGAATCATACAACCTAGCAAACATGAACTTCACCGTCTTGATGAACATTCTGAAAAACTTCGAAACCAATCTCGAAGTCCAAAGGAGGGCCGCACGAGGAAAGAGTGTTGCACTGGTCAGCCAGCCATCGAAGGAACAGATTGAGTTCGATCCCAACAACAAAGAGGACATGGCCATGGTTGTGAAGAGATTTGCGAAGTACTTCAAAAAGAAGAAATGTTGTGCAGAATGTTTGCCCAACATTCAGAAAAGGCCAGAATGCACAAATTGAAACCTCTTCTGCCCCCCTCCGTTCGTAAAGCGCAAGCCATTTGGTAAGTCTGATGGAAAGAAAAAGAATATCAACTATGAGGCAATTAGATGCTTTGAATGCCAAGGTTGGGGCCATTTTGCCACGAATGTGCTAACACACTTCGCAAGCATGGTAAGTCTATGTGGATCGACTTGTCAGACGATGAGATGAAGATGAGAGCCTAAGCAATCGTCAGTGACCATACAGTCCTTTTCTGATGATGAAGAAGATGAAGATAATCAAACGGACTTACTGCGGTAACTGATGTTGAGCCAACATCTGACTCAACATCTGTAAAACACATTATTTTTGATTATGATGATTCAAACTGTCTTGATGGTCTTTTGAGTTGTGATTCAGAACCAGAAACAGAGAGTTGTGAAGAAGCCTTTAAGCATTTGTCCACGAAATACGACTTGGAGAGGGCAAATAACCTACAACTCCAAGCTGCGGTGAACTATTGGTCGAAGAAAATGAGAAAAATGAAAAGATCATTGAAGGCTTGATGGATGGCATGAACAAGTTGGAAGCCGCACTGACAAGAAAAGAGAGGAACTCGACACGCTTCAAAACATGTCAAAAGCCGAGGAAACGTTCACTAAATTGAACAGGGTAAGTCCACCCTTGATGATATATTGTCTCTTGGTATTTATGATAAGCAAGGCCTAGGATTTAGTGCTCAGCTTGCTTGTGATAGCTCAAAACCCGTGTCTCATGATCAGCCTAAGATTGTTTTTGTTAAAGCTAAATCTGTGAATGCGATGTTGAAATCGCAAAGCCTAAAAATAGTCCCGAGCATGTGACCCAGAAAAATCATGATAAATCATATGTGTGTGATCATTGTAAGAAGTTAGGTCATTGAAGTCATACTGCTGGAAATTGAAGAGAGAGATTTCTGCAAAGAAATCGATGTCGGCTGAGTGTCACCCAACATATCGGTCAACATTGAGAAATCAGTATTGAAAGATATGTCTGGTACAGGCTCAGCTGGCTTATCTTCGAATTCCGGTGAACAGAATGCCGTTAAACCTCCTAAGAAAGCTTGGATCAAGAATCAGGTCATAATGTTTAGTTGTATACACCTCTTTGCGAGCTAACGTGACAGGTTCATGGTACTTTGATAGCGGGTGTTCCCGACATATGACGGGTACCAAAGAATATCTCAGTGATTACATGCCCTTAAGGGTGGATCTGTGACGTTTGGAGGTGGTTCGAAAGGTAGAATTTCTTGGCCGAGGCAGATTAAATGTGCCCGACTTTCCCAAGCTTAGCAACGTGCTTCATGTAGACGGGCTTATAGCGAATTTGATCAGCATAAGCCAGCTGTGTGATGATGATCTCGAGGTAAGGTTTAATAAGGAGTGTTGTGAAGTTTTTAACCGAAATTCTGTTCGAGTAATGGCAGGTAAGAGATCCAGCGACAATTGCTACCTAGTAGGGAACAAGTCCGGTGTGAAGGATGTGTGTCAACTATCAAAAGCCGAAGACGAGGTTGTGCTTTGGCATTACAAACTAGGTCATGTCAACTACATAACATTGGAACAACTTATCAAACATGATGCAATAAGAGGCATTCCGAAGCTTAAGAGATTGTAAGGTTGTTTGTGAGTCATGTTGGAGGGTAAGCAAACACATGTTAGTCACACTGTTGACCAACAAGCTGCCCAACATTTTAAAACTGCTCACTGTTTCAATTAATTCACATGGACTTGATGGGTCCTATGGAAGTAGAAAGCATAGGAGGTAAGAAATATGTGTATGTGCTCGTGGATGATTTTTCTAGACATGCATGGATTTTCTTTTCTTAGGACAAGCGGAATCATTCGTATTCTTTAAAAATTTCTGTGCTATGATTAGGAACAATTTCAGTGCTACTGTCTTTCGTATTAGGTCTGATCATGGTAGAGAATTTGAGAATCAGTATTTTGATGAGTTTGTGATAAGAAAGGCATAGTGCATGAGTATTCTTCCCCTAAAACGCCCCAACAAAATGGGGTGGCCGAAAGGAAGAATAGGACATTACAAGAGATGGCTCGTGTTATGTTATTATCTAAGAATGTTTCTAAGCGTTTTTGGGCTGAAGCATTGCATACGGCATGTCACATTTCGAATCGTGTGTTCTTTAGGCATGGCATTAAGAAAACAGCGTATGAGTTGTTGAATGGTAAAAAGCCTACGGTTAAATATTTCATATTTTTGGATGTTTTTGTTACATGCTGAATGATCGTGAATTTTCTAAGTTTGATTCGAAAAGTGATAAATGCATCTTTCTAGGTTACTCGTCAAATAGTCGTGCCTATCGTGTCTATAACTTGCGTTTGAAATCCGTTCAAGAATCCGTGAATGTTGTGTTCGATGATGCTACTGATCTTAGCAATATGCCTTTTAAAGTTGATATTTCAGATGTTACACAAGCTGTCGATGGGACAGAGGAGACTGGTGGTAACAATGTTGAGCCAACATCTGACTCAACATTCGAGGCAGATCAGAACACTGAGACTGGTCCCAGTGACGTGCGACATGATCCGCCAGCTAAGATCCAGAAAGATCATCCCACTGACCTCATTTTGGAGATATGAACGAAGGAAGAAAGACCAGAGACAAACCACGCAAAGACTACAAGTCCATGGTAAGAAACGTATGCATGAACACGGTATACGCTGAGGTACGCTTCAATTGCTTTGTTTCTGAGATAGAACCTAAGAATGTCCTTGAAGCACTCAAGGATAATTTTTGGATAAATGCGATGCAAGAGGAACTTTTGCAGTTCGAGAAAAACCAAGTCTGGATTTTAGTCCCACGGCCGAAGGACATTAATGTCATAGGTACGAAGTGAATCTTTAAAACTAAATCTGATGAACTTGGTAGGGTTGTTAGGAACAAAGCACGTTTAGTAGCTCAGGGTTATACGCAAGTAGAAGGGATAGACTTTGATGCGACGTTTGCGCCTGTTGCTAGGTTAGAATCGATTAGGCTGTTGTTAGCTATAGCTTGTTGGCTTAACATCACTTTACACCAAATGGATGTTAAGGGTGCGTTTTTGAATGGGTATATTGATAAGGAAATTTATGTCGAACAGCCTAAAGGGTTCGAAGATCCCCATTATCCTAACCATGTTTTTAAGCTGCAGAAAGCGTTATATGGATTGAAGCAAGTGCATCGAGCATGGTACGCACGGTTAGCAACATTCTTACTTGAGTTTGGTTTCACACGTGGTGAGGCAGACCGAACTCTTTTTGTTAAAAGGGTCGGGTCTGATGTTCCGATTGCTCAAGTATATGTTGATGACATTGTTTTTGGTTCAAGCTCACAAGTTTTATTAGATCAGTTTGTGCAAGCAATGACACTACCTTTGAGATGTCGATGATAGGCGAATTAACATATTTTCTAGGTTTGCAGAATTAAGCAAAGCAGCGACGGGATCTTTATGTCCCAAGAGAAGTATGCCAAGAACACTGTCAAGAAGTTTGGATTAGACACAGCAAAGGTAATGAAAACGCCCATGGTTTCTGCTCAAAAGGTAAGTAAAGACGATGTTGGGGCAAATGTTGACCCAACATTGTATCGATCTATGATAGGCAGTTTATTGTACTTATCTGCGAGTAGACCTGATATCATGTATAGTGTTTGCGTATGTGCTAGATATCAATCTGAACCTAAGATTTCGCATCTAAATGCTGTTAAGCGAATACTTCGTTATGTGAGTGATCGTGTAGCCTAGGACTATGGTTCTCCAAAGATACTAATTTGAGTCCTGTAGGCTATAGCGATGCTGACTGGGCAGGTGACGAGGATGACCGCAAGAGTACAAGTGGCGGCTGTTTTCTTCCTAGGTAATAACTTAGTTGCATGGTATAGTAAGAAACAGAATTGTGTGTCGTTGTCTACTGCTGAGTCTGAATATGTAGCTGCAGGTAGTTGTTGCACGCAATTATTATGGTTAAATAGCATGTTATGTGACTATGGGTTAGAGTGCGAATCCGTTCTTATGTATTGTGATAACCTTAGTGCCATTAACATCTCTAGGAACCCCCATTCAACACTCACGTACGAAGCATATCGATATTAGGCATCATTTTCTGAGAGATATGGTCGAAAAAGAGTTAGTGCATATTGAATATAGATACTAAGAATCAGTTAGCAGACATATTCACAAAAGCATTGGATTCTGAAAGGTTTTCGGACCTGAAGAAATCCATAGGTTTGCACATGTTAGGTTAAATTTTGGTCCAACATTTGGATCAGCATAGCATATGTCGAATTTGATGGTTACTGCTTTATTTTTGATTTGATATTCTGTTCGGTTTTTTTCCTGTGAAATGACTTGATTCTTCTTGGTTGGTCCCAATGAACCCTACCCCTCTTTTAAAGGCTCTTGGTAATACGTTCCTAGGTACACGGCATTCGCTGTGACGATGTACTTATTGCGACTAAAAACCAATCCTTGTCTCATGTAAGCATGCTCATAAACTCTCGGCTAGATATAGGTTTTGTAATAAATCCTTAGGTACACGGCATTCGCGGTGACGATGTATACTATGCGACAAAAGGCCTAACCTTGAGGCAGAGGGTATAAGGGCAAGTGCATAAATTTCTCGGATATTTGAGGTGAAAGGGTAGAAATAATGGGAACTATCGAGCAGATAAGTCTAGGATAACGGAATCAGGATGTTGAGTCAAATGTTAGGGCAACATATGTGACTGTCTGTTCGATATTGCTACATTTTTTTTGTGCTTTTGCTTTTGTCCGCGTCTGTCTTTAGTACTGTTTTTTATGTGTCGTATGTGTCTAGTTATCTCTCAGAATTGCATTAGAAATTCTCGAAGAACATCTCTTTACACTTGTCTCTATGTGTTCATCGAAGTCGCTCAAACGGTTAGTATTTCTTGATTCTACCCTGACTTTTGACTTAGTTCTTTTTGGGTGAATCATGATTCGAAGTGCTCCTATTTACTCGCATGACTTAGTCTCAAACTTGCTCCTATGTGTTCGTGTAATTGGATTGGTCATTTACTATGTTTAGCTTCATGTTTTGAAAAATCATGACTTAGTTTGAACTTATCCAATTTATGCGGTTTCTCTCCTTGTTCTCAACGGTTATTTTTCTGTGCCCATTAACTCCATGATTAGATAAATTACTGCAATGACCGTTGTGACTAGCTTGAGTTTATAAGTGGTAGGTTATATGATTTTATATATAATTGTCATATCATCACACTTTCTACACTTCGATTTCTTCCTATCACACAGCTACCTATCGCAGAAAAATCATCTCGCTCCCTTCTCAGTGTCTTAGGGTTTACAGATTTTCGATCTTGATTCACTTTTTCTTGTTGAAATCATGTCGAATTCATCTTCTCAGCCGAATGTTGACCCAACATTCGATCCTAACCCTGTTTTTCCAGTCCCTCTGCAAGTGATTCCAGGTCCGATGGAGATCGTGGTTTACACGGGGCCTTTCCAGCCACTCCGACCACCCAGACCATCACCTCAGGCAGCCCAAGAACAAGCAGCGCCACCGCAGCCTTCATCAGCTGAACCCCAACGGCGAACCTAATCAAGAGACCGCAGATACGATGACAAGTCAAGACGACGACGAGGATGTGCCACTGGGAACTCGTCTCCCGATCACTCAAGACAGCGCGGGGACAGGGCTGAGGAGGCTCTGCCGACCTCGTCTGGTGCAAACCCAGCTCCGACAGATCCAATTTGGCCGAGCCACCAGTGGATGAACCAATTCAGGCGGAAGAAACTCCTGTTTCGACAGACCCACTTTATCCGCCACAGTTGCTCCAGAACAGACTATTCCGCCGCCGTTTTTTCACTTTTGCGGACGTGCCGCTCGGTGCGACATCATCCAGCCACGGCCGATTCAGACAAGCCTGGTGGGAGGCGCGATTAATGTTCCAGCACCGTCGTCTCCTCCACCATCTCAAGGAGCCAAGCCGCCTTTACCTGGCGATAAAAGCTCAATTCCGGGAACTGCAACTGCCCAACATCCCAAGAAATCTCGGTCAGATACATCCAAGAAAAGGAAGAGCAAAGCCAGGCCAAGAAATCGGCTCCTGTAACTAAGCGGCGACGAAGCGGGCGTATCAGACGTGCCCTGAACCCCACCTCGAACAAGACGATCCCATCGCTCTTTCCAGCGACTCAGACTCAATCGACACAATCGTCGACTCCACCACCTACGACAGCGTCGACTCGGAGATATCAGATGAGGACTTCAAACATTCAGGGGGAGAAACGCCGTCCTCTGACTCGGAGTCCTTCACAGCCTCAGACAAACCAGAGAGTAACGATGATGACGAGGCTGATCTATCTGAGACCGCCGCCGTTTTTCCTTTTGCGGACGTGCCGCTCGGTGCGACATCATCCAGCCACGGCCGATTCAGACAAGCCTGTGGGAGGCGCGATTAATGTTCCAGCACCGTCGTCTCCTCCACCATCTCAAGGAGCCAAGCCGCCTTTTACCTGGCGATACAAGCTCAATTCCGGGAACTGCAACTGCCCAACATCCCAAGAAATCTCGGTCAGATACATCCAAGAAAAGGAAGAGCAAAGCCCAGGCCAAGAATCGGCTCCTGTACTAAGCGGCGACGAAGCGGGCGTATCAGACGTGCCCTGAACCCCACCTCAAACAAAGACGATCCCATCGCTCTTTCCAGCGACTCAGACTCAATCGACACAATCGTCGACTCCACCACCTACGACAGCGTCGACTCGGAGATATCAGATGAGGACTTCAAACATTCAGGGGGAGAAGAAACGCCGTCCTCTGACTCGGAGTCCTTCACAGCCTCAGACAAACCAGAGAGTAACGATGATGACGAGGCTGATCTATCTGAGACCTTAGAGTCTTTGAAGAAAAGGGTGGAGAAACGTGCAGGCAAACGCCCCATGGAAAGTGATGACCAGCCAGCGAAGCGAGCGAGGACTGAAAGAGCACCTCAACCAGCCACAAGTCACCGTGATGTCTCCCCTGTTCCAGTTACTGAAGATGTTGGGTCTGATGTTGACCTAACATTAGAAGATTCAGATTGGGAGAGTCCATTGCCCAACCGCAAATTTTACCGCACAGCCAACGAGGAGCTGTGGGAATCCCTGAGTCAGAGACGCTTTAGGGTGGAACGGGTCGTGGACGAGGTGAGCTTCAGGAAGTATGGCGTGATGCAATTCCTGGAGTCTCGACATCTCGGGCACATGGTGACGAGTTTAGGGACGTACTGTGACAATGTCGTCCGAGAGGTATATGCTAACTTGTTCTTTAATGTGGCTGAAGTTAAGTCTAGGAAATATGGTAAGGTTTTTTCTGAGGGGAGGTTGTATGACATGTCGGCTAGTGCTATAAACAGATTTCTTCGTACTTCTGATGTAGAAATGGGGTATGAATATGATAATGATGCTGTGGTTAGGTTCATTACTACTGGGGTAGAGTGTCTAAGTGGGAAGGAAATTGTGCAGGCAGCTCTCTTACATCCTTCTATTCAGTTTTGTTTAAGATTGGTGTATGTAGTTGGTTGCCTACATCAAATGAAGTTAGTGTTACTGAAGGCATGGCTCATGTGTTATACGCCTTGGTCAAAATCTGCCGATGAATTGGGGAAAGTTGATCCTCGATCATATGTCGAATCAAGCTGAAAAGGTGGGAAAGGAATTCTTCCTTATCCCTCGATTATATACGGAGTTCTTTTGCAAGGGGGATTTTCAGCCAACCCGGAAAGACACGGTAACCACCCTACGCAGTCCTTACCCAGTACAGCCGAACCATTGGCGGGCTCTGGCAGAGTAGTGGACCTTCCTGGCGCAGCCCCGAACAGCTTGAACACGATGTTGACCACGATGTTGGGTCAACATCTTTGGCAGAACAGGCTCTTAGAGTTCTTGAGGAGTCCATCGCAGCTTTGGTGGCTCAAAGGGATGCCTTGAGGAGGTTCATTCTTCCCAAAAAGGGGAGATAGGGCAGAAGCAGTGAGCGCTGAGCCGGGAGCTGAGGATCGAGCAGGGCCGAGTGAAGAAGGGCAAGGTGCTGACGCAGACCAAGCAGGGGGAGATCAGGGTCGTGAGAAAGAGCAAGCCAGGGCTGAAGACCAGAAGGTCAAGGAGAAGGAGCTGAAGAAGAAGCAGAAGATTCGATCGACAGTCTAAACATTTAGACGTCGATTTTTGTGCATGCGCATTTTGTTTGTGTTTGCATGCTTGCTTCTTATTTTCCTGTGTTTTGTTAATTTGGACCATGTCTATTTTTGTTTTGCAGATGTTTTGTTTTCAGGACCTCTAAGGCATGTACTAATTAGTAGTGCTTTGAATAGTTTAATAAACTATTCTATTTGCGTCTAACTCTAACCATTTTGTTTTGTGGTTGAGTTGATGTTGTCTTCAGGGGGAGTTTGCGACGACTGACTTCTGCTTTGGTTTTGGGAAGAAAGATAAAAAGGGGGAGATTGTTGATGTTGAGCGTTCAACTGAAAACAATTTGGTAACATTCTAGTCAACATTGTTGGCCGAGAATGTTCCCTTTCTCAGTTTTATCTTTCATGCCCAAAACCTATTTTAATTATGACGTGGCATTTTTCCAGTGTTGTGCAGGACTCATTCAAGGAATGGAACGGATCAAACCGCGTGGAAGAAGTGTAGATGAGCAAGAGCAAAAATCGGAAAAGAGCATACTAAAAATAGGCGACTTGGAGCTCAAGTGAAGACCGAGCAATCCGAGCTGACCAAGTCGATCTACAACGGTCACTAACTGTTCAAATACACTTAGTGGACGTTAGTGGACGTTTGTGGGAGGTTGCCAAGTCGTTTGGACAAGTCGTTCAAGGGTGAAGGCATATATAAGTCGAAGACTTAACCATTTCGAGATACGACGAACACCGAGCGAAAATCAGAGCTTTTCTGAGCGAGAGTTATTTCTTGAAAGAGTTTCTTTTCTAAGTCTAGCTTTTAGAGGTCGTGAGATCTTGTGGGTTTAGAATTCTTTTTGATTCGTTCCGTTTGCTAGATAGATTTGACTATCTTTTGATAGTTTGTGTAATCATATTTCTAGTGGATTTTTACGCCGAGAGGCACGCAGCAAGTTATTTGACTTGCTGCACAAAAACTTCATTTGTGTTCGTTTCGTTTTCCGCTGTGCATACAAAAGAGTGAGAGTGAGTGTTAGCCTAACATCGAGTCCAACATCAGTATATAACTGGCGTTTTTCATCCATTGTTACGGACCCCATCACAACTTATTAACTATGATGAATTATGTACTTGGGAGTAAGCCATTGATCACGTGACTATCTAATCGATATGCATACTACGGCTTTTGTCATAATCCAAAGGCATAATCATGATCACATGAGAACACAGCAACTCTTGCCTACTATTACCAGCTTATGTGATACATGGGCCTAACACACCACGTTTTATCTTCATTTTTATTTAATGTTATTTTAATTAAAACAATAAAGAGAATCCTCCTGGGTTTGATAGATAGTACACCATGTGCATTCTGGCGAGGCAAGCAACAGATGATTGATCGAGAGATATTGAAGTGACAATTGTGTTTAGGGACAACATGATGTGATTATTGTATGTTACAAGTGTTTGTGTGTAGAGAATATATGTAATAATGCTAGTTAGTCAAGTTCTAGTGAACAAATATGCTATATGTAGATTTGTTCATATCCTTTTTATATACAGGTCCTTCAACAGATGTCGCATAGCCAACCATTAGCTTAATCTTGATTTTAAATTGAACTAAGATGTCTCCTGTCTGTGGTCAATACTCAATACATATACAACACTATTTTCAAATATTACAAGAAAGAATAGTAAACGCTTTATGTAAGATTAATCTAATGTCTCAATCATTTTTACAAGTCCACATATATCATAGTCAAGTCCTTATCCAACAACAGTGCTTTAGATGCCTATTATATCAATCTCTTTTATCAATTCTGCAAGTCTTTATCAAAAGCTCTTTTGTCTAGCTAAGAGGATTGCTTTGCTTGCATCATCAAACGCCTTACACACACTGTTGCAACACCACACTCATGCAGTCGTGTATATATATATATATATATTTTTTCTTATTTTGTAATCACAAGCATATGCCTAACAAAAGATCATTAAAAATCGCAACAACCTTACAAATATATGTAGCCCTGTGTAGCTAAAGCTAACCTAACTATCAGTTCAAGATATTCAGTTTTGTTTAAGGTGACAATTAACCGCCAATCATTAAGGAATATTTTTGTTCGCTAAAAGCACCCGCAAAAGGGTCTTATAATCCAATCATTAATCATCGTCGTTTTCAATTATGGAAACCATCCACACATTGGATCTTTTTATATTTTTCTTGCGATTGATTTATAAGTATTTTTCGATGCAAGTTATCTATCCTTTCTGTATTTTCTCTCAAAAAAAAAGGGGATAACGGGAGAAAAGAGTTATTCTCCAACTATTGTAAGGTACAAAAGAGGTACAGCATTCAACTTTTAGAGCAAGTGATATATAGATCGATTCTTTTGCAGAAAAAATATATTAATGTAGTAGATATTGCATGGTATACAGCTGCACCATTGCTGGCTTGCATGAAATTTGACGCGCGCATTATGCGTTCAAAGCCTCCCACTAACCAACCATATAACATAATATTAGTGGCATGCATTAAATCTTCGATATCATGAATTACAAATCTCGGAATAATATATAAAAACGAATTTGACTCTATAGCATATGGACTCCACAAAGAATTTAATGGAATCAAGAAAATTGCAAGGAAACAATGGTACATATCGTGTCTTTAAAAGATAGTGCCTTACAACCCATTATCGGTTGTGTCTTTGACACACACACACGCCTGATATTTAATCAGTTTATACTTTATAATACAATGAAATAAGAGAGAGCTTTATTCATTATTTCCACTTTTCTCTTTGTAATTTTGAAGCATAAGGTATTGTAGAAGGGCACCGACGACATGCTGTGCATAAATGTTGAAATTATGGCTTCAGAGGCTTATTGGAAATTGTTGATTATATTTATATCTGCATGTAGCTCAGAATTATTTTATTGTTGAATTATATTCATCGCCCCAAGAATACACTGAATTTTATATCTATCTCTATCACTTGCGGTTTTATATTTATACTACGCTATGGTTATGATTTTTCGGCGGCCCGTTGTAAAATTTTGTTTTTCGTCTCTTATTATTTTTTTCATATTACAAAAGATTTTACATATAAATAATTCAGTAATGTGACCATTCAATTAAGGCAAAGAAATAACTAGCAGAAAAAATAAAAATAAATGCTATGGTTAGAGGAGAGAAAGAACATAGTTCCTTTTTCTCAAGGCTGATGATATGATTGGTATGTTTTGAGCAAACACGCATTTAATTCTCCTTTGACCGTCTCTTTTATATGATAAAAATATATATTTAATATAACATACAACTCTCATCTCAGAGAAATGGCCTTCCTCAAGTAGCAAAATAGCTTTAATCGACAATCTTGGATAAATAATAATCTATATGTCCGATCTTGAAATTAAATACCAACTAGAATAATATGATTGCATCTATTACTCAGATTAAATATAGTACAGTGGTCACTTTGGATATTACCTATTGGACAATTTTTTATAGGTAAAAATGAATATTTTGAATTTAAATTAAAAATGGAATATATAAAAAGGTGAAAGACAAGTAACATTGAAAGGGATGGGAAGAGGCAGAGATTCCACTTCCTTAATGGGGAGAAAGGGATGGGTTGGGCCATTCCCTATTTATCTTCTCCTTGCCCTTATTTAAACTAATATTTTTATTACATTAAATAATTATTACTTCAATAGGTATATAAAGTAATCCAAGTATAAAGTATATGCGCATTAAAAGTGTGATAGAATTTGATTTATCTATAATATACATTCATGCTTTATGTGAAATTCCTCTTAATGAATATGTAGCTATGGGGGGACCCAAATGCAATTAACGCCGAGAATCATTAATACATAATCGTCACCACGACCATCACCATATCTACCAATTAATACTTCTACACTCCATATGATTAATTACATCCTCACTCATTTTCCACCGCTTTATTTATGTATTTTGTCATTTATTTATTGTTCATGAATCATTTAATTGCACAAAATTAAAATGCAAATTTTACTAGATTGAACCACCAAAGTCCGTTAATTTCCACAACCGAAAAAACATTTAACTAATCTTTGGTGGGTTTTCTGCTTTGTGTAGGGAAACGTTTTTCAATTTTACTTTTCAGTACTGTAATAATCAAATGTACTTTTTTTTTTCTCTCGTTCTTGAATGGTCAAAAGACTCGTTACTAAATTGCCTGTCAAAACTTTCTTCTTATGTCAGCAGCAGCTCTTCTTCTGTGGTCTGTGACAGACATGAAAGCACTCGCAGCATATATTAGCTTTCTTTGGTCATATAATTCACGTCACATATCTAACATATATATTTGATTTACCCAGCGTCGACAGAAGAAGAAGAAAAGAGAAGGGAAATAATATTATATTTCAGGGTTTTCATTGCATATATACGGACATGCTTGTTTGTGAAATTTTATCGTACAGCTGATATAAAATATATGGTAATAAAATGCTGTTCAGATGGTGATATCATCACGAAAGTACATGGGGAAAAAAATATAGTACGAGTTTTTACCAAGACTGAGGCAAGAAGAAATAAGAAAGCGAAAGTGCATTGAAGAGTTCGACTACTCGCTTGTGTGTTTTGTACACACACACACACACACACGCAGATGATACGTCATCAGTGATTGAGAGTGATGTATAAACTGCTGACGAGTACACATACTGCTGAGAAGACTATCTATATGTAAATTAGGAAAAAAATTACTAAATAAAAAATAATAAGGTGTGTAATCTGATCTTCGTATGTTTGTTAGCTAAAACTGTATTCATCAGGAGTTGGGTGGCTTGAAAATTGGATTGGTCGATAAGAGAAACATTTTGAATATGATCGTGAAAAGGGATGAGTTCACGTGGTCTTTTATTGCTTTGTTTCTTAATCAATGGCTACGATGATCTAAATTTGCTATAGTTTAATCAGTCCGTTTGCTAGCTATATATATTGCAATTTAAATAAATGAATTAAAAAGGGGTTATTCTTCTAATAAAAGCCAGTAAATTACTGTGGGGTAGACGTTATTAAGGCAGTGGCCAGCAATAACTTTAATTTTATTTTTTCCTGGTACTGAAATGAGTGGTAATGTGTCAGGAAAAGAAGGGCCTTGGTTTTGGGTAAGAAATAGATAATTAAATAAAATTTAATTGATGGAGATCATCAAGAGGATCTACTCATTATATTTGTGGAAATTTTATTAGATAGTCTGACCGAAAACTCATAATGGAGCATTGTGTAAGAAAAAAGGAAGGCTAGAAGGATTACTAGAAAAGTCAATAAAGTAATCATCGATCACGGTTTATAATATAGTGCAATATTAGGTAGATATTTTAATATTTAACATTCAAATCATGAAATATGATGTTTTGCAATAAAACGTATTCCAAACAATAAAATGGATGATTTCATGAGATTATATGTATATTAGAAAGTACGAAGCATCTGTATATATATGTAAATGTTGATCAATAGCGGATTCGTACAGAATCTAGAGACGTAAAGAAGAGTTGGAACGGAGGCTGTTATATATATAAATAATAGATCGCATTGATTGTGGCCGTATATATAAAGAGAGTAAAGAGGTGTTGGGGTTTTACCTCTTTTGAAACTTTTTTTACATATAAAGATAGAAAAAAAAGAAAAGAAATAAATAAAAATTGAGAGAGCCTCTCCATTTATATCAGATCACCAAGTGTGTAAAGGAAGGGGCTTAAAGAGAGAAAAAAAAAAAGTAGCATCTTTGAGAAAAGATAAAATGGATCATCAAGAACAGCTCAACTCTTTAGCTGTCACTCATCTTCTTCAACACACGCTCAGAAGCTTGTGCATTCATGATAATTCACAATGGGTTTATGCTGTTTTTTGGAGGATCTTGCCCAGAAACTATCCACCTCCCAAGTAAAACATTTCGATATATTATTACCAATCAATCATTCGATTATTTGAAAACCCTAAAAAATATATGTTTTAACATATCTTTCTTGATATTTTCGTAGGTGGGATAGCCAAGGTGGAGTCTATGACAGGTCTCGAGGAAACAGAAGAAACTGGTACAACATACACACACGCACACACATACATATACCACATCTTCTTATAAATATGCATACCTATTTATTATATTTGATGATGGATTGAACAAAAGGATATTGGTGTGGGAAGATGGTTTCTGCAATTTCGCTGCTTCAACGACGAGTGAGATGAATAATAATAGTGAATATCACAACAGCTCATCATCTTCATCAGCATATGAGTATCAGCAACACTATCAAGGTCTGCAACCTGAGCTATTCTTCAAGATGTCTCATGAAATCTACAATTATGGTGAAGGGTAAGGAAAAAAAATATATTGTTTTTGCGACAGTTGATAAGAATTTTTTTTTTTTTTTTGACTTTTCTTTTTCAGTTTGATTGGAAAAGTTGCAGCAGATCACAGCCACAAGTGGATCCACAAGGAACCAAATGATCAAGAAATCAACTTCTTATCTGCATGGCACAACACTGCTGACTCGGTATTAAAGACTTTTTTTACTGCATATTGAATTTTGTACTTGGTAATAAATATTATAATATACGTATTTAAGCAACGAATCTTTTCTTGTCCTTTTAATTTCTCAATCAATAATGTTTTGTAATCTCGGCCAGCAACCTAGGACTTGGGAAGCTCAGTTTCAGTGCGGCATTAAGGTAACATCGAAGTGTACTTTCAACGGTAATTAAAATATAACATACTTAAAATTTCAGTTTGCTATTTTTTCTCAGACAATCGCTTTGATTGCTGTTAGAGAAGGTGTTATTCAGTTAGGAGCTGTTCACAAGGTCCCAATGCTACCCCATATATTAACATATGACGACATCCACACACCTTATATATATATATATATATATATATATATTATATCTTAAGTTTCATTTCATGTAAAATTAAATTGATTTGAATCAGGTTATTGAGGATCTGAGCTATGTGGTAATGATGAGAAAGAAGTTCAGCTACATAGAGAGCATACCAGGAGTTTTGCTACCACATCCATCTTCTTCATCATCAGCAGTATTTCCCTTCAAGATAGAACATTCATCATCATATAATATCAACAATGGCGCTGCTAATTCACAACAAGAACCATATTCATCATGGCCTCATCATCCCTCTAGTAATAACTTAATGACACAGAACGAATACTACGATCATTTTGGCGCTCAACAGCCAATGAAAATAACCCCATCGATGAGTAGCCTCGAAGCCCTCCTCTCAAAATTGCCTAACGTAGTGCCCTCGTCATCGCCTATTAATCATCACTTCGTCGAAGCTCAAGAACAGTACTTGTTGAATAACAGTAACAGCGCAAGCAGGCCTTGTGTGGAGCTGGGAAAAGTTGCCAAGGAAGAGTATAATAATAATAATAATAATACGATGATGATGATGAAGATGGCAACAATGAGAACGATAATAATGGTGGAGGAGAGGCAGCAAGTGGTTCTATGCCGCCGCCTTATCATCACTTTATTTATAATCATGATAATACTGAACTTAATATCGGTAGTAGCAATATCAACAACAGCTAATTATTAATAGTTTCATGAATAATAATATGATAATAGCAGATGACAAATGATGATGTATTGTATTGGGCTATCTTTTATTATTATTAGTAGCAGTAGTAGTAATATGCATGATGCTCTAAGGATATCAGATTTAGTCATCAACCGCTTGTTATGAAGTAGTTTTGGCCATATATGTAATGTTTTTGGTGTGTATTATTGCATGCAGTTCAGTGTTAGTTTTAACTGAGGTTGCATGTTGTCATTATATAGTTGGAAGTATATATATATATATATATATATATATATATATAATAGTTCATGTTGTATAATGGTTAGTAATAATATTGTGAAACACGAACTATTATGTACGTACGGTCTGATCTCCTTGAAAAATATACATAAATAAATGGGAAGAGTCAAATGTTAATATTGATGATACCTTTTACCTTTGACCGGGTCGGTCTATAAAGGAAAAATATATTCTGCTTCAAAACAAGAAACAGAGCCAGCAATTTTTTTGAAAAGCACTTTCGGTGAAGCTATCCTTTTAGGAAGAAGAAGTTAGGACCGCATGAATGAATACATGCACACTCAAGAAAGGGGGGGCTGGCTATGCTAATTAACATATAGAAGAATATAAATACGTGCACGTACGTCACCGAGTTAGATATCCTATTTACTAACAATTACGTGTATTTAATGCATGAATCATTTGCACTTACGTCTGACCATGTCTCTTCTTATATCGTAATGAGATGGAATGGAAGGGATGGACGAATGAGTTTATTAATAAAACAGGGAAAGTCCAAGAACAAAACAGAGTATATACAATATAGATAATCTCTTGAAATAGACGTAATGAATCCAGCCAGCCTATACTGAACTGCTGTTGTTGGTGGTTTCTTTTTAATATAAATATAATATCTTCCATCTCCCTAATAAAAGTGTTGGATTTCATAAACGGACGATTAGTGTCGTGGTTTGTTATAGTGAGTGGCCTTAGACTTGTGGACCTTGAGCAATCACCTTAGAATCTCACTTAATTGAAAGCTCGGGAGCATTGATACAAAAAGATGATATAGTTCAACTCAATGATGAAAATGCGAGAGGGTTTTAATAAGCATGATGACAAAAAAGAGTCTCGGCAAGCGAAATAGAGAGAAGAAGATTTCTTCAAGTCTAACAATTGTTGGATCAATGCTGGCTGGCTTGTTCCTATCCTAAGAACAAGTCATTGATTGAGAATTGCTGTTTTATTATTAGGTAAGGCGATTGATGTTACTAATTGCCTTGTTGGTTTGGAGGAGTGTACTTTGCAAGAAGTTTGTCAAAGTCCTTGTCAAACTGCTGCTCGAGCAATTCAAGTTCCTCAGCATGACGACGCTTCGCTTCCATCTTCTTCAAGTTGTGAGCCTCAATTAGCATCTCTCTCTCTTTCTTAAACTCCGCCATTTCTTTGTCTTGAACTCTAATGAACTTCTCTCTGTCTTCAGCCCTAACCAAATAAAACCAAAAAAAAAAAAACAACAAAGCTCTCAAAGATCTTCGCCGTTTACTATCTCAATCATCAATCTGTAGAATTACCTGCGCTTATTTTCATCCAAGGAAGATGATGAGCCAACACCCTCAGTCTGCGTCACTCTCTCACGTTGATCTTGTTGCATTTTCTCAAACTGTTCTTCCTTAACATTTCTTGCATCGTAATATTCTTGCATGTGATCTTTGAAGAACTGTTGCTGGTACTCCAGCTGAGATCAGGAAAAAGAAACAATCTCATTTTGTTTTCTTTTCTAAAAACATCTACTCAACAGAACTTTATAAACCCACTGGCAGAAAAAAATCAAGTCAGCTTCAGGGAATATCACATGATCCTCTACCAGGTTAAATACACCACATAGAGATCCACAATATAACATCAGGCCTGAAGCTTCTATCTAATAGATCATTGAATAGCATCGAGTTAGTATTAGCATCAACAATGAAAACGAATATATGAACCCTTTCAACTTGGCCACAATATATACACACATGCAAACAGAACAGACACACATACCTCTTCCTTAGTATGCTCGTGGTGTTTCTTTGTCTTCAGTTTCACTGCATCGGTCTCTGCCATTGTTTTCCTCAACTTCTCAGTCACAATGCCAAGAGACTCCTCCAGAGCCTTCTTACTCTTCTGTTCCTTCGACACTTTGTTCCTGAACCACGTCAGCTGCTGATTGTCCTCACTCATCTGCTTCAATGACTGCACAAACATTTCTTGGTACGATCGCATCTCATATTTCAACCTGGTTTTACCTGGACAGTCAAACACCACACAGCACCTTAAAGTTGCAACAAAAGCTAAAGTTAGTGCTACAAGTTTCTGCTCGTGTCGATTTTATCACCTTGAGAGTGCAGATTGAAGAGTTCCATATCGGCCTTCTCCGCCATGTAACCATAGAGCTGTCGCATTCCTCCAGGGTAAAACGGAATCCTGTTCCTGTCCCATGCAAGCCTATCCCTTCCGTTATCTTCAAATTGTTTGCTGAGACGCTCTGCTTCAGCGAAGCCAAAAGGGGTAGCGTCAAAGATCAAGACACTCATGCCCCGGTGGCCTTGGGGTCCATATGAGTGTCGAGCCTTTACAACAGAAAATTTACTGAAATGATCAAGAAGCTCTTGATTTCCCATGCCGATCCACTGCATGCGATACAAACCAGCAAAAGATGAAACTTAGTTGAATATAGCATTCTACTCTAATAAGTAACTAAGAGGGAAGCTCTTGAAGAACGTCGTTACCTTGTCGGTGTCATCCTTATCGTGCTTAGTATTCATGACCACCACCATAGGAGGCCAAACGATCTCCTTGTCTCTTTCTTTGAGACCCTGCCATTTGCCATATACTTCACCAAGAGGTGCTGCAGATGTTCCCTTTCTTCGCAGTTCCTCCTCTAGAAGTTCCGCCAGTTCTCTATGGAGTTTTACCCTTTTGGATCTCACTGTCCGTGCATGATTAATAACAGGTTGCAGGCCTCTGTACCAGTCGATGGCACCAGGACCACCTTGGCAGGCAGGGCAATGCCACTCTCTTTCTGGTTCATTAATCTGATCTACTGTCAAACCATCAAGCAACTTAAACATTTCCACAAACAATTTGTGCTTCTTTCTGGATTCATGGCTCTTCTGACTTTCATCCGATTCAAAATCATCACTCAAAAGCTCATCATCAGAGTCATCATCAACGTCATCGGACTCATCTCCGTCTTCCTCAGGTTCAATAGCTTCAGAAGCTTTTCCTATTTTCAGAGTCGCAGATGATGACTTATTACTCTGACCTCCGCCGGCTGGTTTCCGGCAATCAGATGAGCCCGCAGACAGCAAACCAGAACTCTTTCCATGAGTCTCCTGCCCTCCAAATCCTAACTTTTGCAAAGTACCAGTTCGAACCCATGCCTTGGGAGGAGGATTTTGTGAATTCCATTGACTCGAAGCACTGTCTTTGTTCTTATTTTTTACCTTCTTACCACAAACCTCCCATCCTTCTTCATCCACGGGATTTACCTTAATGTCAGTGAGACCTTGGTTTAGTTTGTCCATATCAGAGCTTGAGACATTCACAACGCTTTTCCCCTTTGAAGATCCATTGATGGATTTGTTCTTGCCAGGATTTCTATTGGAGCTCATCTGTATAGGGGTCGTATCACAAATAAGGTATTCGTTAACTGAAATCCGATCATGTAAAGAAATTACTAAAGCTAATAAGCAACTGTTATGGCCTGAGAGTCGACATTGAACATACAACAACCTGCCCGTGCATCTAATAGAAATATAGATAGAAAACATCGCAAGCACCAAACTGGACGGGAATGAAAGATCATTGAAAAATGCACAATCCGAGTTACAAGCTGAAAATGTTAAAACACAGTGCGTTATTTGGCCAAAAGTAATACACGCAAGCTACACAATAGCAAAATGCAGACTCCTTTGTGCTCATCTACACAGAACAGAGAGGAAATATTTTACAACCACACCTGATTCTGAACACGCACATGAAATAGAAAAATGCAGCACGAAGTGGACATAGAACACAAAGTAAAGGGAAAATACAAAAGGCACAACAAAAACAAAAAAGGGCGATGAAATCAAGGAAGACGCAGCTTCAAAATCACACATTCTACCATACAAATCCATCCACATTCTACCATACAAGACGCAGCTTTAAAACCAAACGATCAACAACATGCTATAGCTAAGATCTGAAAAAAAAAGTAGGACAGCAATAGATCAAACGCGCTGTCGAATATGAATCACAGATGAGAAATAGGCATTACCTTCGGACTGTAATAGATCAGGCCTCGCTGACCAGAGAAGAGGTGGAAGACGAAGAATCGCCGCGTGACCTTTAAGCTGCTGCCACCATAACCCTCTTCTGTGAGGAGGACTGAGTGACAGTGTAAGTGGAGTGTTTCTATATATATATATATACTACGTCGGGCCTCAAAATGATATTCAATCTAGCTAATAAATAATAATTACTGTCTAGTTGGGCTGTATTCTCATGGGCTTGAGCCCACAATCACTAAAATTGCATGAAACATTCACTCTATCGAAGTACTGTACTGTACCCCTTTTTTTTCTTTTTCTTTATACATATATATACATAAATGAAGTAAAAAATTAAGTGTGTTCTCTTTGCTTTGCCAACTTTCAAGTCGCAGAAGTCTAGTAGTAGTCTCTTTATATATATTATCTTCTTTCTGAAATGTCTTTAGATTTGAAGAAAATTAAATCGTAATAAACTCTTCGTAATAATGAGAATAGAATACGAGACGCAAGCCTTTTGTTAGATATCAGTCATAAAATCTCAGTTCCCGTAATCTATGTCTATTAAAATTCCTTTGAACTAATCACCTGGTCAAAGATTAAAGTATTAAAAAGAAATCTTATTATTACGATGATGCATTTATGATCCAAAATGAATGTAATCTTCAATTCCCTTGCAGCACTAGGCCTAGTGTGCGTATTTTTATATATATATTGTAGGAGTAGGAGGAGAGTGTTGTGAGTAAAAGACAAATGGATTATTAAAAGAGTGTGACAAGGCATGCAATTGTTGCACCCAATAATGGACGTGTTATTAATGAGACTTGCAAACTTTGCTTTGCTTCTTTTCCCAAACCATTCAATCCATTCCCCCATCCCATCCCCATTCATTTATTTCTCCCTAACAAAGACAAAACGGATTGAATACATACACAAATATAGCAGCAATATAAAATAAAGCTCGCCTCATCCCTTTCTCTCTCTGTCGATCTGCCTTTCTCTCTCTATATCTCTCTCTAGGGCATATAATATATTACATATAGAACTGCACGTGTGCAGCGTATAGGTCTCAGACCCCCATCATAAGAACTCGAGCCCCCAGTTTCTCTTTACTTTTCCCGTTGTTTAATCTTCAGGGCAAAGTTGTTTCATCGTAGAAGATAAGATCTGTTCTTGAAATTATTACATAACAGATGCACACCATGAGCCTTCTTCTACCCATGGAAAGTTTGACCTCAGAAAGATGGGTTTTGTATTATATGAGTGGAATATTAGCCTTGTTTGTATCGTTCTTTGTGTTTGGGTACAGCAGATTATTGAAGGCGAGAAGAGATGGTCATCTTCTTCAGCCATGTGTTATTGTTCCGAGGGGAAGTTGGGGATGGCCTTTGATAGGAGAGACTTTGGATTTCATAGCATGTGGTTACTCATCTAAACCTGTCTCATTCATGGAGAAACGCAAATCTCGGTAAGTAAGATAGATTTCATTTTTAGATAGTTTACTCATTTGATTTGATGATGATGATGTTGACGATGATGTCTCAAGGTTTCTTGTATTTTTACATGTTTGTGAGTTTTGTGCGTTGATTTTTCGAGGTGATCACGAGCTAAGCTGGAGCTCCATGGATTTGGAAAAAAAGAAAATATGTTGTTTTCTTAAAGTCAGCGAAAAGTAAAAGAAAATGTAATTTGAAATTTCTCGAAAATCATTATTTTTTTTTTCACATTTTTTCTTGAGTTTTCTATCTGTTATGACATGGGAGTTGCTGTGCTGCGCTCGCCTTTTAATAATATATGTTTTGTCCAGAAGTTCCAAAGCTAAATTAGCTCCAAATCTCAAATCTAATTAAATATTCAATCGGACGTGGAAATGCCTTGGAATTCGAAAAGCTACACTGCTTCTTTTCTCTTCCATTGCCTCCATAGCACTAGAAAATACATTGTATTGTTTTTTCTTAATCTTACACTCGTGACAGCAAGCGATGATAATAATTGTATCCACAATATCAATCTTTTACATTACTGATTCTCTTTTGCACTGCACATGATGACTTTGTTGTATATTAATTCTTTAATCTTCTTATAGAAAAAAGTTACAAGGCAACACTTGATAATATGACAATTTTTCATGTGTATTAATTGATTTATGATCAGGTATGGGAACGTATTCAAGACTAACATTCTCGGAAAACCCATCATAGTCTCGACCGACCCAGACTTAAACAAGATGATATTACAAAACCATGGTAATGTCTTCGTCCCATGCTATCCAAAATCTATTACCGAACTCCTCGGCAAGTCATCGATACTTCAAATGAACGGTGCTTTGCACAAAAGAGTTCATTCCCTCGTCGGAGTTTTCCTCAAGTCGCCCAACCTCAAGTCAAGGATCACCCAAGACATTGAGAAAGCTGTGAAGCTTTCACTGTCTAGTTGGACTAACAAAGGCAGCAGCTTTATTTACGTCCAAGAAGAGACCAAAATGGTACGTAGTCTTTTCTTTTTTTGCTGTTTTATTATTATCTGGCTAACGAGATAGAATCATGATGTTCATATTTATTAATATACTTACGCAGATCACATTTGAGATCCTCGTCAAAGTTCTGTTGAGCGTTGGTCCAGGCGAAGAAATGATGTACTTGCTCAAGAAAGAATTCGCAGAATTCATCAAAGGCTTAATTTGTATCCCTATAAATCTCCCCGGGACAAGACTATATAAATCTCTCCAGGTATTATTAGTCCTTCGTTAAGATTACAACAATCCATGAACTTCTGCCAAACAACCTTAAAAATTGCGTCCTTTTTTTTCTGACAGGCAAAGAAAAGGCTTTTAAAAATGGTGGATAGGATCGTCAAGGAAAGGCAAATGGCCATGGAGGGCCGGGCCGGGTCGTACCCATTGGATGCGGTCGACGTGCTTCTGGGCGAAGCAGGCTCGAACGGGTCGACCCGTGAAAACCCGCTTGGGTTGGATTTTATCAGCGGTAATATAATTGAGATGATGATTCCAGGCGAAGAGACGTTGCCTACTTCAATGGCCTTAGCGGTTAAATTTCTCACCGACAATCCTATTGCGTTGGCGCATATGGTGGTACGTTTTTTTTTTTCTCATATTTTTTCATTCTTTATTTTTTGGGTTCATGATATGTTTTTGGTGAGAGGTCGCCCTCCAATTTATGATTTGGGTATGCTTCAAGTCATATCATGTTATAGAATATATTATAGAATTCATGTGGGAGATAGTAACGCAGCTGCCCATGTGTTTTGTGAATTATTAATCGAATAATACATTAAGTCTGTAGAATTAGTTAATATTGTTGTCTTGCTCGATAGAATTTTTTACATTTATTATTGTATTTTTGCTTAGTTGTCATAATATACATAAATATTCCAGGAAGAAAATATGGAACTTAAGAACAGGAAGGATCAGTCATGCGAAGAATATTCTTGGACAGATTACATGTCTTTGAATTTTACACAAAATGTGAGTCCATCGATTAAACTACCCCGAAAAAAAACTGTATACGTATGTGTATATTTCTTGTTAATGAACATGAAAAATTATTATTTTCGAGCAGGTCATCAGTGAAACCCTTAGGCTTGGTAATATCATAAATGCAGTGTGGAGAAAAGCTCTCAAGGATGTGCAAATGAAAGGTTAATAACTTATATCTGTTCTCATAATGTCGTTTCATTATTAAGCAAATATACATTGTTGAAATAAAGTCGCATGTGTTTATTTTCCTTAATTAGGGTTCTTAATACCCAAAGGATGGTGCGTCTTGGCATCGTTCAGCTCCGTTCACATGGATGAGAATAACTATGAGAACCCTTATGAATTCGATCCTTGGAGATGGAAGGTGACCAAATATTTAAGTTTAATCGTACCTTTTTCATAGTATAAAATTTGATATAATCAATCTTCATATAAAGACATTGGAAGAAAATATATATGTATATATCGTATAGTTAATTGATGATATAGGATCCACACTTCACGTGATTGAATTTATTTCGTGTCGTCTACCTGCAGGACATTCTTCTTGTTCTTTTGATTGTTACTCAGATATTGACTCGTGAATGGAAAGTTACATATAGGAAAAAAAAAAGAATATCTTTCTTATAAATATGAGTTTCGTGTTTTTGTTTTTTTCCTCTTGCAGAACATAACTGCTGCGGTGAGTAGCAATGTTTTTACACCATTTGGTGGTGGACAGAGGCTATGTCCTGGCTTGGAACTTACGAGGCTTGAAATCTCAATTTTCCTTCACCATCTTGTTACAACTTATAGGTAATAATATGTTACGTTCACTATATATAAATTTAATAATGGGTAGGTAACACGAGCTTTCAATTTGCAGATGGACTGCCGAGAAAGATGATATCATATATTTCCCGACCGTGAGAATGAAGAAGAAGCTACCTATCACTATCACACCCTTATTATAATAGTAGTAATAATTCAATTTAATTCGAAGCCAATTGAATTAGTTATAGTTATCCATCAAAAGGGTACGTTGATTATATACTAGTTGTCTGTATTACAATACAAAAAAATGAAGGGTGGTAGGTAGTGGTGAATTATTATTGGTTAAATTTAAAAATTGCCGTAGCTATCCGAGATATGTCTTCTCTATTCTCCACAATTGAATGAGAGGGGGTCGAGACTCGAGTCCTATCCTTATCCTATCCGTGGTACGAAAAAAAAAACTGCCAGCAAAAAAGATTTATGTTATTATTCCATTGCAAATATGTAATCAGTGGTTTCTATAATAATTAAAAAAATGTAAGGTATATTCCAAATTCAAGTTTTCACAATTTAGAGGATAAGAACGTGTACGTTAATTGTTTGTGGACCAAAAATGAAGGGCGTTGAAATTGTTGGTCCACTTCAGTAATATTCGGCAATGTCCTAAAAGGCACCAAGCAAAATGGAAATACTAAGGCCAGCCCAATAACGGCAGCCACCGAGGACCGCCGGCCGACATCTTTTTATGTTTGCGAAGGAATTGCTCGAAAAAGTATGTGTACAATATAACTGCTGCGTCATCAATCAAGACTAAACAAGACAAGAAAAGTTTCCTCGTATGATTCTTCCACTCCAAGCAAGCATGAATGTGTGTTACTTTGGTCTTCCTCTGTAAGGATTCAATATATCATCAATGCTCTGTTTTATTTGATTCCCTACTTTACGCAAGTTCTTGGCAACCCCATTTGCAACGACGCCTGCATTTCGCCTAAACCTGTAGTTGGGTTACAACACAGTAGATTAGTTCAGTGAAGTAAAATCAACGAATTGAGGCTCATAATTAGGTGCCTGCTGAAAGGCTCCGTATATGGAGAATCTTATCTTATGATTATATATCGCCAGTAAAATACGGTACTACGTCTATGGATCAAAACACAATATTTGCTTGCCTGTTTACAAATTCATCGCCAGTTCCACTTGTTTTAGCAGGTCTGGAAGGGGGTCGTTGAGGCAATGTGCTACCATCTGCAAACCAAAGCATGAATGTAGGAGAACCAATCAGAGGATGGATATACAGTGTCGTCTATATGATCCATGGGAATAAACCTCGCTATATAATGTTTAGACCGGAGATGTATTACAGGGATTGATCGAAACACTCGTGTTCATAGTTCGAGTAACTAATTTACAGGCAATAGGAGGAAAGAGATCACAAGTGCCATGACATCAATTTTAGGCTTATTACCTTCTCTGTCATGAATAGGTTGTGGCTTCACATGATCCGATGTAGAATCAGCAGCATGGGCTCTTCGATCCACTAAAACCTACAGAATGAATATACATGCGACTCGTGAGAATCCCAATTCGAATGAGACGTAGTTCAGCTACAAAGTAAAGGCATATCCAATCACAAGCACTGAAATGCTAACAACCTCAAGACCAACACAGGCTGGCAATTCAGTTCGAACTTGTTGGTCATTGGGGCTTTGTCCTTTACGGTCTAGGTAAAGAGAATAACCAACACAAGCATATCTGAAATCTGTGAGGATTCTGTTCTCTTTAGATGCATCCATTTCCATGTCAGATCGTCCCGTCAGATATGGATGTGCTGGTCAATCAAAGACAGAATCATAACTCAGATACAACGCTATCTGATGTGTACTTGTCCAAAACACTGCAACACACAGCATATAGACAAAAAAAAAAAGAAGCCCCAAACCTATTTACCGTCCGTACATCAGCTGAAATAAAAAGGATCGATCTTTCGCAGATAATTTAGAATTACCATTGGGAAGAGAACGAGGGAGGCCGACGCAGAGCGGGTTGCGCGAATTAGCTTTGAAATTAGAAGAGTAATAGAGGCAGCCTTTGCAGGACTTTGCCTTTATTAAGGTGTCTGCACTCTTTGAAGACGACGACGGTAAGGGCGATCCATTCGCGCAATCAATCGGCTTAGGTGGATTTGATTCGTTGTGCGATGATTCCGACATCTCGGCAACGGAGATTATTATTTTTCCTTCTTGTTGGTCTTTAGCTCAGCTCCACTGTTGATAATACCTTATTTCTTGACGTCGGTTACTGACGAGCTTGCTTGATATTTTCCGATTTTTCATTTTTCCATTTAATTAAAGAACTATTGGGGGGGCCTGGCCTGATCATCCATTTGGGCTACCAAGAAAAATTACATTGGTAAACTATACTACTTAAATACATGGGATGGATGGGATCAAAACATAATTATACCGAAGAAACACCTTCCTTATTTATGAATTGCATTGAAATAATAATTTAGAACATTATTTGTAACTAGTTATCCTCTCCTCCAACAAGAAGATTCTCCAATGGCCTTCTCCTCAGCATCATTTGGAATTATGGCCTTTGACGTCTCTTCCTCTTTGGACTTCGCCAAAAGTACAAAATAAAGCCCTCCAACCAATGCAAGTGCTCCCAAAACACTACGTATATATAATACATATACAACATATATAATATAGTGCATTTAACAATAAAAATGATGATCAATGAATACCGTTGGTTATACCTTCCCAAACTAATTATTTCTCCAAAGATGAAGGCGGACAGAAGTATAGTGAAGACAAAGATAAGAGGAGTGGTCATGACGAGATACACAGGACCTTTCTTCTCCACGACCCATGTTTGCAGATAAAACGTAATACCAGTCACAACTATTCCCTATATATTATTATAGTTAATTAAAAACGACATATAGTTTCTACAATATAGTAAATCAGTTTTAAGCATATATACAACTTACGCAGTAGGCTATTGATAGAAGAGAAACGTTCCACTGAAGTCGCCATTGAATAGCAGGGTCGTCGTCCCTTAGTGTGAAGGCAAGAGCGACTAAAGACGACTGTATTGTACTTAGAAAGCATTGGAGAGTCGTTAACAGAAGCTTCGAAGGATAATCCTTGAGCACTCGGCCTTGTACAACTAACCAAAAGGCCCAAGCTATGTTCGATAGAAATACCAGTGAGACGCCTTTAATCCAATAACTATTATTATTCGTGGGAATAATTGCTTGATCATCTTTGCTGCTGTGGTTGTTGAGATTGATTTTGTTAATCAAATGATTATGCAACAATAGTTTAAATATAGGGCCCTCATAAAGTGCGATTAAGGCTGATCCTCCTATGCACAGTGACAGGCCTATCAACTTCATAATCCCAGGCCTTGTCCTCATATTCATTTTCTCCATCCTTGATCGTACACAACAAGACAAGAGTTATATAATTATATATAATATTAACTTCTATTGGGGTTCAAATTTAAGACTGCACTTTTTATGAACAGTTAGTACCTGAAAATTACTGCAAGAACGAAAGTTATAACTGGGATGGTGTTCGTAGTTGCAGCGCCCAAAGATGCTGTCGTATACTGTAAACCTACTCCGATTAAATCTAAGCTCGTTGTAATTCTGCAAAAAAATAATATCATTGATTATGAAAATAGAATGTATTTATTTTAATAACATGGATATAGATACACATGCATGCATGCATACCCGAATAGAGATAGCATGAAGATCTTGATAAAGATAGAGAATGACAATGGCGGACGAGCTGTATTCCTGCATATATGACGCACAAAGTTAGACGCAATTAAATATATATAACTAGAAAATATAATAGACCTTTCGAAGAAGATGGCAAAGGGAAGTAAGAAAAGAGTCGCAGCAGCTTGTCTGTAGAAGACAAACACGAGAGTGTTCATGCCCACATCAAAAGCAAGCTTCGTAAGAATGAAATACCCCGCATAAATCAATCGTATGAGTAAAACTATCAGAATTGTTTTCTTCATCTTGATGAATTAGTATATGAAGGGCAGCTTCAAATTACCAAGATTCATTTATATAATTTTCTGGAGGAAATCCATGGAACGCCAAAGCTATATATATATATATATATATATATATATATATATGTGGGTTGTATAAAAATCGCAACTCACATTACTATTGCTACATTTCCTTCTCGTTGGATTTACATAGCCGTTTCTTTTTTTAATAATTATTATTTATATCTCTAAATCGTTTCTCTGTTAGATTAACTGATATATATATATATATATATATATATTGTTGAAAGATTTTCTTTTTTTCATAGACGTACGATATGCAATACCTAGGCGTAGATTAACTTTATGAAATTCCGTTTACTTAATTTTCATAATTTGGCTTGCTTTTTTCGTGGTATGACTTGTTGGGCGATAGAAAAATATAAAATTGGTTGATTCCATACACTACGTGGTCTCCTCCTATATTTTCTCTTTAAATATTCAGAATCAGATCTTAATATTGGAAGTTTGTGTCACGAAGATGCTTGTAAATTTCCACAGATATGCAGAACATATTCATGTAAAAATAAATGCACATATATTATGAGGAAAGAATATAATTTCTTCAAATATTATTATTATTAAAGAAGGAATCGAAGCTTGACAAGAAATGGAAAAGCAGGAGCACAATGTTGGTAAATAATTGGAAAGGAAAACTTTATGTGGTCCTTCAAACATCTTTAATCAGTTAATATATCTCCGTATCAATCAATTCATATCCGAACAAGCATAAGGGAGAATAGATATAAAGCATTCCGATAATATGTTTATTAAAAGGTATAATACCTGCTTTATTTTCGAAATTCCTTTTTTTTTCCTTCTATATTTCTAAATCATGAGACAGAAATATGACAAGAACCGATTGAAGAGATTAGTGCTATATGGGGCACTAGCACTGTTAAAGGATTATGAACAAGACAATACAACGACCAGCTTTTGTATACACATCATCACAATGTGTGAGGGGTCCATGATGATATACTATATGACTTGTGTACTATATGTTGGTCAATTGATATATAAAAAACCAATAATTGTGCACCATAGATAAATAATTGCATCAAGTGATCTGAATTTAAAGGGGTATACTACTATTACTTGTTCCGAGATGCTCTATTATTGCCAAAAAATCAGGGTTTTTCCGAGCGGCTTTCTGCATGCCTTTGCCCTTCGTGTAATAAAACAGGAAAACGACGATAGAGTATGCAATAAAAAAACGTTTAAACTCGAAAAAGGAAAAGAAGAAATCTTTGAAAGTTTTAGGTTCTTGACGAGACATGCGAGATAATGGACTTGGAAAATTACTACAAGGTTAGGTTTTCTTTTGAACAATAAAAAGAACAAAAAAAAAGGATCTTGCGGGTTAGATAGATAATTTCTATATCAAAGCTCTACTCAAAATTAATCAATTGGCAGATAATTCATCAAATCAACGAGAAGTTAAATACGAATGCTAAATAAAAAAAATGTCCTAAAACTAATGGCAGATACCAATCAAAACGATGATTTATGGATAATCATAAACTTGTTATTTCTCCCTGCACAGTTCTTGGAAAACTGGCAACCTAGTCTTTTTCTTACCATAAAGAACCTCGTTTATAAGCTTCTCTTCATCCACGCGAGGAGCAATAATTCCATCATCTGAAGGTAACCAAAAACGAGGGCACACAACAGTGTTGTTAGCTCCATGATCAACGTTAGTTAATGGAGCTGTCATCAGCTGATAATTATGAGGCTTATTGGCCGTGTTACTTCCATCTACGTTTGCGCCATTGTTGGTGGATAATTGTTTCGATTTCGAAAGCAGTAATTCTCTATCCATATCCTCAAGAATACCTGTAAATAATGCCCTGCAATGCAATATATTCACGATTATACAATCATCGATGAAGATTTCATCAACTATATATCCATACAACTTACGCGCCTAGGTTTTTCTGAGAATCAATTGACGTGTACCTCCCTACTATAGAGTGTTAGAACAACTGCGACGAAGAAGAAAACTATTAGGGTTTTTACTAAAATAGGCCAAGGAATAGGATCTGATCCGAATCTTCGGATGAATATAGTTTCGGAACTATTGGCTATTTTTGGCACCTCTTGATCGAATCATAACGGAAATTAATGGCATATAATGATATAATTTGCGTGCGTTACGGGGTTTGTTATGTTATATATGCAATGGTCATTTAAAATAAATCTTTGACAAAATCGTTATTATTAAACGTTATTTGAAATTGGAAATATTCTGGACACCTTTCAACGATAACAATAGCATAAGGAAAGGTGAACGGTTTTCCCAGGTACGAATAACAATACCAACGTTATTATATGCTAGAATGATGGAAGTAAAAATATATTTGATGTAATTGAAATCTTAAATATGGTTGCATTCATTAGCCATCGTTGCACTATCATTGCATGCATTTCCATCTCGTCAACCATATGCAAATTCACGGACACGAATCAATTCGAATGTTGCATGTAAGTTATCTTCCCATACCTTAATCAGTCTTTTATGTAATAATAATATGTTCCTATTATATATCTTAACAAAGATCACAAGTACACCAATAACGAACACCACCAATGTCGAAGGGCTCGACTCTCGATTGGATTGTCCTATAACACGGACATGCAAATACCAATCTTACAGCCATTCGCAGAAACAATTGTCCTATAAATTATTTACCATATAATATATATACAGAAGGAGCGTCATTACACAGCCAACATCATCATCAAATTGGATCTTCTCTTAGTTCCATCGCTTAGCATTCTTCGATGCCTTCGATTTCTGTTTAGCTGCTTGAAACGCCTGCACTTTCTGTTTCTTTCGAGCTTCTCTCTCGGCCTAGTTCAGAACAATAGTTGTCAATACATTATTAGACTTGCGAGATAATGTAATAATAACAAAACGGATCAAGTCCAAGAAAACTGATCATTCAAAACCTTGGACATTTTGGATTTGGCTTTAGCTTTGGGTGACTTCTGCTCAAGTTCTGCTTCGCGTTCGAGCTCCTTTTCCCTCGCTTCAATGTTCTTCTCCAAATAATACTGAAAATAAGACAGAAAAAGAAAAATGAAAGATAAAAATGTGCTGTGCTCAAGTGAAAACAGAGACGAAATATATCTCAGCTTACATTGTAGTCACCAGCATAGTCCTGTATGATCCCATCATCAACTTCTATAACTCTGTTGACGATTTGCTTGATGAAGTATCTGTCGTGAGAAACTGTAATAACTGTGCCTTCGTACTCGTTTATTGCCTCCTAAATACCAGAAAGAAAAATGAGTCAGGAAAAGAAAAGAAAAAAAAAGAATTATTTCACAAGATTCAATCAAAATCACTAAACCTCAAGCATCTCTTTTGTAGGTATATCCAAATGATTGGTGGGCTCATCCAAGATAAGCAAAGTCGAAGGCTTAACCATGAACTTGCAGAAGGCAAGTCGTGCCTAAGAATAAGGTAAAATATATCAGCAGGCGAACGACAAATTTGACATACTTGCTTCCCATAAACTAAAAGTAAGAAAAATAAATTTTTTTTGTTATCTACCTTTTCTCCACCACTCAGAAAAGAGACATTTCGATCAAGCATATCAGCCTTGAAGTTGTATCGCCCGAGTAGACCTTTTATGTCGTCTAATCTCCAGTCTTCTGCCACCTCAGCTACTGTTTCTATTACGGATTTATTCAAATCAAGTGCCTCTGCCTGAGATATACAACCACAAAACTTTAGTAAGAACTAAGATGGAACTACATGAGACATATAAGAGGATGTATTAAAACAAGAAACCTGATTCTGTTCGAAATAGTTCGGCAAAACATTGTGCTCCCCAAGCAAAACGTCTCCATTGTCTGGTTTTTCCATGCCCATGATCAGTTTGAGTAAAGTGCTCTTTCCACATCCGTTTGGACCAAGAATGGCAATTTTCTCTCCCCTCTCAATTGTCAAATTTGCATTCTTAAATAGAACCTGTTAGACAAGCACGATGATACTGTTATACTTCACCGTCGAATCTGAATAAAATAAAATAAAATCCAGACAAGGCATTTTCTTTTGTCCTATAGAATTGAACATGCGAATCACCTTATCCTCATAACTGAAACTCAGATTTTTTATCGAAACCACAGACCGACCGCTTCTTCCACGATCAGGGAACCTGATTTTCATTTGCTTCCTAATGAAAGGTTTCTCTACTTGCTCCTCCTCTTGAAGCTTCTCCAGCTTCTGTTGGCACAAAATATTTCAAAATAACAATGAAACAGCTGCCAAAAATATGCATAATAAAAAGAAGATGCATTGTTCTTTTTCTCTTTACAAGAAAAACAAACACAAATCTATGGGTCATGGAAGAATAGTGACCTTTTCAGCAGTAGAAGCACGGCCAGCATTTGCTCCAGCACTTAACCTGCTGATCAAGTCTTTTGTCTGCTCGATCTCCTTTTGCTGCTTCTCCCATGCAGCAAGTTGAGCTTCAATCCACGATGCTTTTGAGATCACATAATCTGAGTAATTTCCCTCATAAGTCCTCGAAACGCCCATATCTGTGTCCACGATTTTCGTACAAAGCTGATCAAGGAACGCTCGATCATGCGAAATGATGACCATTGGTACATCTTGTTTGGTAAGATAACCCTCAAGCCACTCTATTGTGTCGAGATCAAGGTGATTTGTGGGTTCATCGAGGAGTAACAAATCGGGATCCTGAAAATAGTAGCAGTAAATGGTCAGCAAAAACTACCTAAAATCAAAGACACAAATCACCTTGTAATAGAACCAAACATTCATTCTTAAACCCATGGGAAGTTCCAAGAACATCAAACCAACCCATCGATCATAATAATCACATCAACAAAGAAACAAAGTTCATGTATACCTGCAATAGAATCTTCCCAAGAGACATTCTCATCTGCCACCCGCCACTAAACGAGGCCACAAGCCTATCCCCGTCCTCGGGCGCAAAACCAAGCTCGGGCATCAACTTACTAATTTTGACATCAACCTCGTCCAAATCCACAGCTTGTGCCCTCCTTTGGAGCAAATCAAACTCATCTAAAAGCCTACCCATCAAATCTAAATCATCGACTGATTTTTCAATCGCTTTCTGAACTTTCTCTATCCTCTCAGCAACCTCCATTTCCTCTTTGAAAGCATTCAAAAACTCTTCCCTCACAGTCCTTGACGACTCTACCTCGAATTCTTGACTCAAGAAAGCGACTTTCATGTTGTTCTTCGCCTTAATCACGTTGCCCGAATCGGGTTCCTCCAAACCAGCAATAATCCTCAGCTGAGTTGTCTTACCAGCACCATTTACACCAACAAGCCCGACCTTTTCGCCCTTTTTGACTTCCCAATTAATGTTTTTCAGCACGGTGACACCTTTATAGCTTTTGCTCACATTTTCTAACCTCACACCTGATGAAATCGAAGACGCACCTGTGGAGTTCTTATTACCCCTCTTGTAATCAACATCAGATTGTTCACCGATGTTACCCGATAAAAGGGCTTCGATGTCTACGTCCTCTTCTTCCTCGAGGGTTGTGAGGGTCGATGTTTCAGTGGCAATTGCGTTTAACTTTGACGAAATTACGAGTGGGCTCTTCAAAATCGGAGAGTAGGCGTATTTGAGAGAGGATTGCGACGTGAAGGTGGCGAATCCGCGGCCGAGGGGTGGCGCTCCGGCGAGGAGATTCGAGTGAAGGTTCATCGATTGGAGCTTTGAAGCCAAATCCATTGCTCGTTAGCTTTTCTTCTCAACTTATCAATAAAGAAAAGCGTTTATACTTTATAGAGGAGACGTAAAGAGATAAGAAAACACTATGAGAAATTTCAACAGTGTTTTCTCTATCCTCTTCTCGCTCAGTCTCAGTTTCTCAAGGCCTCAGCTCAGTCAGTCCATAGAAAATGAACTTTATATTTTTCAGAAATTATAATATTTTACTATATAAAAAAGATTATTACCGCGACCCTCTTGACATAAAATGCCAAAGATTAAATAAATATTTATGTGGACAAGAAAGACAAGTTAAAGGTAAAATAGTGGATAGAGATAAAGCCGTATCGAATGAAGAACGTATTTGTGGTGCATAGTTCATTCCTCCAAAACTCAGACCAGTCTTCTCGTGCCACGTGTCAGAGACATTCTGAGATCGCAGATCAGCCACGCGCGTGTACAAAGAGAGAGAGATAAAATATCACCTCTTTGTGGGCCTTATCTGATAAGGAAGGGCAAATAGTGAAATAGATCAAGACAAACCCCAAATTTCGTATTCATATTGATTGGGCCGACAAATGAGTATTATTAAATTATTTAGGGAGACGATTGTAATTGTTCAAAGTAACAGGGACTGAAACTGTAGTTATACGCAGTTTAGTTGGTGGCTCCTCGAGAGACTTTTTACCATATGGCTTTCATGGAAGCGGAGAATGTCCAGTCCAAAGCCACCTACCTACCCCGTTACTGTCCACCAAACTCGTTCGCAATTCACACTCATTAAATTTGAACAGCATATACTTGTACTCGTTGAATCGTTCGGTATGTCTATTAAATTGTTCGTTTGTTGTGTATTTATGATTTTTTGGTGGGCTGGCATGGATTTTATTTTACTTTTTTACATGGAGATGTGTGGGATTAATTAATTAATTAGACGGTATGTGTTGATTGATTCTTCTTCTTTCGAACGTTATTGAATAATCTGTGAGCACATTTGGATGGAGGGGAGTGTAGTTGGACGCTAAAGATCGGACCTTTGACTTGTTTTTGTTGATGGTCTATCGTGGCGTCTGAGTAATATTTCTCTTGTGTCTGTATAATTTCAGCTGAAATATATTCTCTTGTCTTGTTCGTGTTTTCTTTTTCAGAATATTTGAATCGTAGCTAACTCATATACAAGCGAGTCTTGAGGGAGAAAAGGGAGTTCGTTTGCAGAATGGAGACAAAAGTTTTGCAGCCTCTGCAGATGTCTGCGCTGCTGAGAATTCAGGAGAATAATTCAAGAAAGCAAATCACTTACCTGGAAAATTTCCAGAAAAGTACGGCAGAGTGGGGTCTTCGGACACATTTGGTGACTAGGAAAGGAAAGTCTCACAGGCCTGTTGTTGTTCTGAAGGTCTCTCGTTCTTCTGATAACACCCCAGGTATTTGTTAATGGACACCATCATAAATGCCATTTGTCTCTAATTCCATGAATTATCATGTTCGTAGCTTCGCTTTTGGAATCTCGAAGTCGTCCCTCGCTATTGGACGAATCCAAGATTTTAAAGGTCGGCATGCCTATTCCTTAGACTCACACACAAATACACACAGACACAAGTGCATCAATTAACCAGCTATCTTGGCACACTTGCAGAATAAATCAGAAGAGGTTGAGCCGTCTCTTGAAGGACGATGTCTGTATCTTATAGGTAGGTAATGTAACTTCTTATGAAAAAATTGGCTTAAATCTCTTTTTTTTTTTTTATATCTAAAGCAGATTCTTGATAACGCAGGTATGATGGGATCCGGAAAAACTACAGTGGGCAAGGTTTTATCAGAAGCCATTGGTTACTCATTCTATGACTGGTTAGCAAGCATATAAAAAGTTCCATTGTTTTTCTAGCTTTGCCAATCACGTGCTATATAAAATCAATGAGTTTCCATTGTCGATTATGATGCTCCAGTGACTCTTTAATAGAGCAGGCGGCCGATGGAATTAGTGTCGCCGAAATCTTCAAGCAATATGGCGAAGGCTTCTTCAGAGAAAACGAGGTTAGTTAGTACACACAGAATTTATAACATCGTTCTGAAAATATGACGTAGTAGATTCGTAGGTCCCATGCATAAGCTCTCATCTCTTTTTTTTTTAGGAATATGATTTCATTTTCTTCCTTCCTTTGTAGACCGAGGTGTTGTATAAGCTGTCTATGATGCGTCGGTTAGTTGTTTCAACTGGCGGTGGAGCAGTTGTTCGGCCAGTGAATTGGTAAAAAGAGGACATTGAAAGATTACTCAAGTTTCAAATTCTAACTTCCTCGATATTAATTTGACTAACAACTCCTCTCTTGAAGGAAACACATGAGAAATGGCGTTACAGTTTGGCTAGACGTACCTTTAGAAGCCTTAGCACGGAGAATCACAGCTGTTGGAACTGATTCTCGACCGCTTTTAAACCACGGGTCGGGCGATCCTTACTCCAAGGTAGGTATAGGGACTTGAATTCATGAAAAAAAACGTGTTAAAGACCTGATATTATAGTCCTTTATTACACAGACCATGAAGCGATTATTGGACCTTTTTGAGGAGAGGGGTGAAGCATACGCCAAAGCTGATGCAAGAGTCTCTCTAGAAAGTACAAATCTGCTAAAAATTTCTTCTTTCTCAATTTTCTTGTCACCCTACTTCATGCTGGGATGGCATTGTTTAAACTAAACTTCTTTCATTACAGATATCGCGAGTAAGCAGGGTATAAAAGATGTATGCGATGTTACACCAACTGCTATTGCGATCGAGGTATTTAATTATAGAATTTTCCTCTGTATATAGTTCGGTTTTGCATGTTTATTTGGTAAATATCATGCTGCTAGTTTTTTATGATGATGATGATGATGATCAGGCACTTGTGCAAATTGAAAATTTCTTGAGGAGACAATGACAACGTTGATTGATACAGACAAAAAGACCACAGTTGTATCATAAGTTTACTTCATTCATCCCTTCAAAGCCAAGCAAGGCGAGGGAGGGTTCTGTCTTTTACTTTTTCAGATTGTGATGTGTTAACGATGATGTTGTAGTTTACTGTCCTCTACTCTTATAATTGTTGTAGTTTCCATAATTTGTATTCATTCAGAGGGTGGTGCATGAAAAATAACCCTACAATTTTAGGTAAGCTACAACAGGGACTATTTTTGGAAAATATATAAATAGAATTTCACTGAGGGCAGTCATTATGACATATGTTTAGTAATTCTTGACGTCTCACTCACCTCGGTTATTACCAATTATTATGAAGCATAGATAGCCGTGAGGGGTTGGTTTCATATTAGTAAGACTTGCTACTTTGTTTTGTTATTACAACCGCCCATACATGAGCAGCAGTTGTCTCAGTTTCGTTGCTTCGGCAGTTAAGCTCTCAAAGGGCATATTCTCAGGTATTCTCCAGCTCCAGTTACCACGCTGTCAACATGGGAATTAAGAAAAAATAAAAAAAAAATCTTATTTTTTCTAAAAAAAAATTCAAAAAATGGATATAAGAGATGGTGAACCAACCTGTGTTGCAGGAATGTTCATCCTTGCTGAACTTCCAAGTCCAAGAATGTCTTGCATGGGTATTATTGCAGTCTGTGCCACCGAAGAAACAGCTGCTCGTATAAGTCCCCATGAGATTTCCTCTTCGTTGACATTGCCAAGATAATTTAGTACCTAAAGTTATCAATTTTCACGTGTAAGAAGGAGATTCTTTGAAGATGACTGAGGGTTTGGTCTTACATCAAACTCACATTTGATTTCTCTCCTTCAGGCAAAACATCCCACCATCCTCGAATCTGAATATATGTACAAGTTGAACACAGAGTCATTAGTCTTGTACTCCCTTTGTCTACTATCCGAAGAAAATAAACTGGGGAAATAACGCTTGCCCCATTCCATCATAGTCTAGCACATAAAATTTCTATTTTCTAACCTAAAATCGGAGTCTAATTGCATTTGGGGGCTTAACATAGGAAGGATAGTATGAAAACTTACCGTGTCATTATCGTGAGTGCCTGTGTACACAACTTGGTTTGGCTCATGATTATGAGGCAAATGTGGATTTTCAGCATCACTTCCAAAGCCTGGAAAAAAGAAACCAGATAAGACAGAAGCGAAATAATGGCGAGTGTTACTCATATTATTGGGGGGAAAAAAACATAGGACGACGTGTATGTATGGTTACCAAACTGGAGAACCGCCATGCCAGGTGCTTTAATAGACTTCCTAAGTTGCACCACATCTTCCGTAATTACCCCTGATTTTTAAGCGAGATAGATATAATATTACCAAACATAGACGAAATATTACAACACACAAGCACTTTTTGTAAGAGGAAATTGCTTAATACTTCTGTTAGATTTGTTAGAACACGTACCAAGTCCTCTGCTATGATCTTAATCTCTCCCACAGATTCAGATATGGCATCAAACAGGGCCTTACCAGGTCCTACCTACTGTCAGCAAAAACATCATTAAAGAAATGCCTCGTCGATTATCATTTTGGAAATAGAGAAGAATTATGACCTTCCATCGTCCAACTGTTGCAACTTTAGCTTCTGCATAAGGGTGAATAAGATATTACTATTTTACCATATAATCACAGTATCATTAGAAGGCTTTTCAAATATTACCGGAAGGAACAGCCCAAAAACCAGCAAATCCTCTGAAGTGATCAATCCGAAATTCATCGAATAGATCTATTGCACGACTGATACGTTGTACCCACCATGAAAATCCATCTTTTTCCATCTCTTTCCAGTCATATAGTGGGCTTTTGCCGAACAAAAAGCATTCATCAGTTTGTCCTTCCCTCAGCAGAAAAAGAAAAAATAACAGAGAAAATATATTCACCTGTTCCATAGCTGACCAGTTTCACTAAATGCATCGGGAGGAACTCCACTAACTAGAAGAGGAAAACCATTGCTGTTCTGCAGGTGATATCAATGGCAAGTTGAATAAAAATAGAAGCAATGGAGAATTTCAGTACATTTTTAATCAGGAAAAGTACCAGCAAGAAATGATTCTTATTAGCCCACACATCGGCACTGTGATAACCAACATATATTGGCATGTCTCCCATTATACTAATCCCCTTTTTATGAGCATACTCACGAACTTTCCTCCATTGCCTTTGGAACATAAACTGCTGAGCAACAAATATCTCTATCTGCAGATCAGAAATGGGTCATAAGATCTTAATTCTGTAAAATGGAGAACGATAACGGGAAACGTAAAAGAGGTCGAAAGATTCATACAAAATCCTTTTTGCTTCGATAAACTTCTTCCAGGGCAGCATTATGGCGATTCTTCAATGGGTCAGGCCAATCATACCAGCTAACTGCATTCACGGTGTCATCAATAGCAGCAAAATATGCAGCATCCGCAAGCCAACCTGCATAAGTCCACTTTACAGCACTATATGGGCTTTCACAGAGGAGATTTTGCAGAAGATAGCAAAAGAGAGACATTTAACAGTAATTCAACAGATTCAAGATTAAACATATACTGAACTCTGAAGTAAAGTACTTTACCTGATCATAACAGGTTTTTGCCAATAATAAGGAAAAAGAAAAAAATTAATGAATGATTCAGACACTAAACCTGCAACACTAGCATCCCGACGGAACTCTTCAAGCTCATCTTTCAGCACCCCCTCACTCGATATAAGCTTCTTCGCAGCCTAAATCGAACAATAAATACAAGGAATTGAATCATGTGCTTGTTCATAGCCAAATCAGCACGAAGTATCCCCTCTATTATTTACCTCGACAATTAGCGGTTCCTTGATGTTGGCAACTTCTGAATGATTCACACGATCAGCATCTCTGTAAAAGTGCAGTAATGTTGAAGTTCGCATTTCCTTCGACAAGTTAAAATACATGTTTTTGCTGTCACGCCACAAATTTTCCTCACAGTGGTTCTGGAAGATCACCCTTTGCCAGTAGACCATCTTTCACAAGTTCCTCAAGAGAAATCAATAGAGTGTTGCCACAGTTCGCATCCTGAGGATAAATCAGAACAAGATGAAATACTATCTCCTATTTGTAAAGAGCTAACATAATAAATTCCAATAGTCCGCCCTAGAACAGTTTGGTCCTTGGAACACAATACTATTAAACTTTCAACATGGCAAGTTCACTTCCATACATAGTAACATTCTTGCTCAAAATCAGTGATTGGCCAAAAAAGAAAACTGAAGGGGGGGCAAAAACCTGGCCAGAGTATGGTGAACCTTCTTCACCGGCCCTTCTTCCAGGTGGAACAAGAGGAAGAACCTGCCATTTCAAAGTACTCCATCTTACAAAATTTTTCCTTTTTCCAATCTTTGATTTACAGCTGTTGTATTATCCGTGAATCGAGTCGCTGTCGTAAAAAAAAGGATAAAAAAGAGAGAAAATCTTTTTAACCTGCCAAACAGAGCAACCAGCTTCGTGAAGCCAATCGAGAAACTGAAACGCCTGAGGGCCCAAATCTCCAATTCCGTGGGGTCCACTGAAGGACGTCGGATGGAGCAACACGCCGGCGCGTCTCCGATCCTTAACCTCGCGTTTCGGGAGCCACGTGTCGTACTTCAAAGGCAGGTCGTCTCCAGGCGACAGAGCTACACCGCTTTGACACCTCACTCTAACCCTGTCGGAGAGAGGGAGTTTTGCAATCGCAGAGCGGAAATTGAGCCAAGGTGAGCTCGGGAAAATTGTGGACATTGCAACAACAATTGAATCCAAGTTTCTGGATTCGGTTTTTATTCCTTGGATAACGTCGCCAACCGTCAGGAAACTAGTGAATGTAGCTTAACTTGTAATAGCAATGGAGATTATCACCCTCGCGCAAGAAGCAGCTGAGGCTGAGCTGAGCCAAGCAGCACATCTGTCCGTGGCTTACCATCTAATTACATTAAATAGATAATATTGGTCGAATGTTCAGCTGAAGTCTGGGTGGTGTAGTCGGTTATCACGCTAGTCTCACACACTAGAGGTCCCCGGTTCGAACCCGGGCTCAGACATTTTATATAAATATATATATTTATTTTACATATATTTTCTTTTTGTTTACTCTTCTGAATCGAAAAAGCTCATAGTTTTTTACTCGCAAATCACGGGCTTCTTTCTACAAATGGATTTATGATGAGCTTTTCTTTATTTTATTTAAATGGGTACTTCTTTCATGGAAAGGTTGATTACTTGATTTGAATTGAGACCACAGTTTGGTGTTGAGAAACAACTATGTACTTATCCACAACGAACGTGAAGTGCTTTTGCAAAAACTTCATGCTGCTAGTTGAACGTAAAGTGCTTTCAATGATAATAATAAAGAATATTATATGAAAAATTTATCATCTTTTAATTAATTAATGTATTGTGTTGTCAACCCGATATTTCATATATTATTTATGTTATCACAGAAAGCGAAAATGACAGAAATATATAACCCGCCGAAGTAGCACTATATCACATCATGTCTCTCGTACAATTAATTAAAGTCGTCTCCTTATCTCTTACCGAGCAATAATTAGAGGAAGATCAAGTTGTATATATCTATCAAAACTAGACACTATTGCTACCAAGAAAATAATATTAGATAACATGTCTTCAATGGGAGTTAACTATGGGTTACTTCAGCTGCAGAAGAAGAAGCAGAAGGAGAAACTGAAGAAGAAATTAGCAGAAAAAGATCAAAATATTACCAACAAAGAAGGAAAGGATATGGAGATAAAGGTCAAGGCCGAGAAAAGTACCAGCAAGACCTGGAACAACAAAATCTACCCTGGAAGCTTTTTTAAGCAATAATAAGATTGGTTGATATAGTTCATGGAATCCTTGTTTTTGTATATGTTGGGGAAAATGGATGGTTAATTAATGTTGAGTTGATGTATCTTGTCATTGGATTTTCATAGGGGCTTTATTTCTTGAGTTTATTTCTTTTCCGTTTTAATTACCTATATGCATCCTTGAACAAGGTTCTTTGCTAATAGTTTGCTTGAAAGATAAATCTCGGTTGACAGTGGTTTGATAAGCTGTGACCAAGAACCAATCATGGTTTAAAAAGAAAAATAATAATAATGAAAAACAAAATATGAGAATATTATATATTGGTAAAAAAAGGAAAAGTTATCATGTGACAATGCATCTCTATTGAGCGACCCATTCACCTACCAAAAAGGCCGAACCGAAACAATTTGGCTATCTTGTCCATGTATTTTAAATAATATACTAGCTACAAGTAATTGCAACAATCGTAAACTAAAATGTAATTAATATACCTACGATTTTATGGTGTTAAACTTATATTGAAGACTTAGTTGAGGATTACCATTATAAACGCAGCTTTACATATAACTAAATGTAATAGAATATTTTCATTGTCCATTCAAGTCCCTTTCTTGAACTAACTGGGAGGCAATGGAGCTGACTTTTTCTTTTCTCGCAAGATAAGCAAAGTGGATTGTTTTCGGTCCACAAATTCTGCTTTATAGTTAAAAAATATTATTACATTATGGTGCAAATTGCCCAAGTGCTTTCACATGCCATGCACCTACGTTAAAACAATTAAAAGAAACTCAGAGAAGATTGTCGTTGTTGTTGTTGAAGAACTCATTCGCAGAACTCAATGGTGATTAGAAAGATGGTCTTATACTTCGTAGACTACGGCGGGCGTTCGTTTAAGAGTATATAATAACAAGTGCTTAAAATATATTAGTTTTAATACACTTCTTTTGCTAAGCGTGGGTCAGACAACCTCCGAAGAAAGTGCTAATTATTGTTAATAATCCGCTGACAGCTATCACACCACCAACCATTAATGTCCAACGATGCACAACCCACATATCAAGTTATCAATTACATCAACACGGTTTTTTTTTTTTTTATGATAATGGTTTAGCCGACCACTTAATTCATATATACCTCCATTTTATTAATGGTTATATATAATTTGATACTTGGCCATTACTGTAGTGTCTTCATTATCAGAAAGCCAATGAGCTCCGCACTATCAGATTATCATTCTTCTATATATATACGATGCCCATATCGGCAATATATAAGTCATCCCATCACACCAAACAGCTAATAACAAATACACTGCTTGAAAAAGATTTTATTTATTTGTAAAATAAGAATATGTATTCCACAGGAGCTAGCTATGCGCATGCTTACTTACAGCAGAAAGGCCTTAAAGAGAAGCTGAAGAAGAAGAAGAAGATCGAAGAAGAGAGAGCAAATATTAACAACGCGGTGATACAAGGAGAAGTGACGAATAACAACGTGGTCTTCGATAAAAAGACGACTGCTAATAAAGGCAATAAAATTCACCCTGGAATAATAATAATAAATAGCTTCGTCGTCTCGAGCTCTGAGGATAAAACTGTTTAACTGTTAACATGCATGCAAGTACGTGATGTGTACGTACTTTTTAGTTTGGTTCCTCGTTTAAGGCTTTTGTAAATTGAAGTTGCATGCAAGTACTCTGTCAATGCTTTAATGTGTGTGTGTGTTTGATGAATGGTCTTCCTCTAATACTGATGTTGTAATTGTAACTTGTCAGTACTGTTATGCATTTAAAAAGTTTGGTGTTTCGCATAAGAGCTCTGAGGTTATCCACGAGAGATTTATTTTTCTTAAAAGAAGAAAAAGAAAAAATATACTACGAAATCCGTTATTACTTATAGTTAAGGAAGTTGCTAGTTGGTGCGAGTTGAGATAGTGTCTTACTCGATTTATGTACAGAATCTGTACATAATACTAGGGGTGGTTCGGTACAGTATACCGTACCAAAACTGTGATACCGTATACCGTACCGAAATTTCGGTAACCAAAAAAATCATACCAATATCATACCAAAATTTCGGTACCTTAAATTTCGATACAGTATCATACCGAAATTTCGGTATGGTATCGGTATCATACCTTCTATACCATTCACATGGAGGGTTTTTTACCATGCATGTCTCGTAACTCGTTAATTCTTTGTTTTGAATTTTAATCAATTCAAACTCCTTAGCCCCAATAAGATAGATTATTAATACCAAAATTTTCAAAATAAAATTTTTTAACCTTAAGAATTTACATATTTTAGCTAGTCTCCTTAGTAAGACAAAAAACTTTACATAACCACAAAATACAACTTTATATACAGATTATTAGAACAAAGCGGCTATATTTAAAAATTAGTGAATTAACAAAAAGTAATTTCATTGTATCTTCACGCTTTCAAAATCATAAAAAAAGGCAGAAATTAAACGTTACTTGAGTTACATAAGTAAATATGGTGGGCCTAATATTAGAAAGTTGTGTATAAGTTAATAAATTTATTGGCTAAATAAGTTTGAGAAGATCCGTAATTTTCATTTTATATTTTTTGAAATAATATAATATATATAGGTGAGTATATATATATATATATATATATAAATATATTAAATATTTTAGAAATTCGGTATTCGGTATAATCGGTATACCTAATTTTAAAAACTTCCATACCATTACCGTACCGAAGATTTTCGGTACGGTATCATACCTTACCAAAAACTTCGATATACCAAAATTTTCGATATTTTCGATACCATTCGATACGATAAGGACGGTATTTCGATATTTCGGTACTTTTCGTCAGCCCTACATAATACTATATCTTTATATATATAGAGGAATTTTATGATTCTCACCTTATGTGGGTATCTGTTGATGTGATACTGATTCGTGTCATTTCAATATCATACATGGACATTTAAGGTTATGCCGTCTTAATTAACACCTTATAGGGTCGTTATAATAGGAACGTTTTTCCAAATAAAAAAAATAAAATTTCCCGTGTAACTAGCAAAATTGCATGTACGGCTCTTACTAAAAAAGCAGAGACTAATAGTAACAGCCCATTCCATCGGCCTAACCAATAGCCATATTGACTAAATCGGCCCATATAACACTCTCATTGTCTTAATAAGGGCCCACAACACCGAAAATTTCAAAGGCAGCATCTCTAACGAGTGGCAGTTATGTTAGTTGTTGCAAAAATACATTTGTGTGCGTCATTTTTAAGCTATTTGGATTCGATTTTAATTAGTATAATAATAATACATTATAAGTTGACTGGTCGTCTTAGTTCTCGGCTTTAGATTTTTCTTGGCAGCCAAGTCTTGAGATTCCTTCCACGTGATTTACGATCAATCTCTTTAATTTTTGCCTAACGCGCATGATTAAGAATTAATTGTCAAGTCTTGGGTTATAATACATTATTATTATTATATCTTCACAATACCCAATATAAAGAAATGCTACGATTCAAAAGGATGTGCACTTTAGTCACCAGTAAGACCTGTAAAGTACTGACATGACATACAAACGAAATCAAATAACTAGCACGCATCCATATATTTCCATACCAATAAACTTATAATAATACCTTGTAATAACCTTGGCCATTAAGAATGCATAAGTCTAGAAAGAATGTAAGGTAGCACAATTATTGAACAGTTTGGGATGCTGGAATCCCTTTTTCTGTGACTAGAACTTGATTCTACTGAAGATCAATATATATTAAAAAAATGACTCCAATTTAATTTGGTCCAAGTCTAAATATTATTATTCTATCTTTTTTAGTTTCAGTTGATACATAAAGATCTGCCGACCAAAAAGCGATCGATCGGCATGGTCCCTCCCCTGTAAATTACTCAACAATAGCCACGTAACATTCATTTGTTTCGCCAAATGATAACAATATAGCATGTTACTAAATCAATAATTCCGTTGAATATAAATATTAACTGTGACATACTTACGAAAAAAACACACGTGCGGTGTTCGGCGCATTGTCTGAAATCCAAGATTAGCCAAGTCAAGGTCCAAGGTTTTGAAGATTTCTTGTGTACTTTCGATTTGTCGGTGTATCTTATTTTTTATTAACAACGTAAAAATTATATATAGCGTGACTATTGCAAGTTTTGGAAAAGAAAATGACGATTCTTGTTTTTCTAAAGAATAAAAAGGAAAGTAATAAAGGCGTGAAGAACTAGAATTTTCTACACTTTTTCTAGTAGGTGAATATATGACTAATAAATATTCTGTTAACCAATTATATGCATGGATGGGCAATTGGGCATTCTCCAAATAACATTTTAACTTTGAGCTAAAGTCATCAAACTGTCGATATATTTTATTTAGTTAAGCAACGCGGATTATTATAGGAACCGAACAAATTACTAGTGTGAAACGATGATTTAGGCGTAGAAAACGGACTCGCTTTATATTATTTTATATTACAAAATAAAAGAAAGGTTTATATTATTTTATTGTATTTTTCTGACGAACAAGTAGTTAGTGAGAATGTGTTTCCTGAAACAATGGCCGCTGGTTTATGACCAGAAATTTGAATAAAAATTATGTCATTGTCATGAGAGACCATTTGGTGCCAATAATTTAACATTTGCATGTGATGAATTAGGAATATTATGTCCCATTGTAAGACAAAGAATCTCAAACTTTTTCCCAAGGTTCTCTTCATTTGTTCTCCTCTCTGCTCTGCCTTCACATAAAGCTAGTTCACTTGTACAAATCAAGCTTTACATTATTAGCAGTAACAGTTTTATTATTTTATACAAAATAATATTTGTTTGAGTGCCCATCGAGTGGATCTCTCGTGGCATGCCACGTGTCACGAGCCCACATAATTGGTGTCACGACGGTGGTGGCTGCTTTTCCGCTGACGGCGGCGAAAGTTGGTGGGGCTATGCTTGAATAGTGAGTGCGCCCAAAGTTTTGAATAGGACACGTTTCTAACCTACATTGTACAAACGAAAATAAATTAAAGCACCGTAACTAATTACTATCAAATTAAATCACTACGTCGAATTAATAATATTAATCCAATAAATCACTCTATATATCTCATTTGTAAGGATCAAATACGTGCACAAAAGGGTAAAAAATCCGCGAGCGACTATCATTCATTCATTCACCGTCTTTCTTACTCCGTAGGACCACGACCAAATGGAGGAAATTTTTAAGGATATCAAACGTGGGGCCCACGAACTCTTCGTCGGCTAGTGGTCTGATTCAACTATAAAAACACCGAACTAGCTCCAAGTCTTTCACACAATTAATCAAGCACAAAAAAAAAATCGCTAATTGTTGGTTTCTTGCACAATCCTTAATTATTATTACAGCATAAGTTCTTCTTCTTTCTTCAGTCATTATGACTAACACATCCTCCGCACAAAAACCGCCAGCTATTCCTGGAAATCCCATCGCCATCTCCAAGACGAGGCAAATGCTTCTCAACCTCGAAATCAATGGAGGTTGCAAGGTCAACTCTTGGGTTGACTCAATGAGAGCTTCATCTCCAACCCATGTCCATTCTCAGCAAGTTACTGATATGTCCTCACACGACGACCACATGAATTATTGGGCCGTAAGTCCTAGTCCTGTAATAATATATTTCTGAAAAAGGAAAATGATAATCCACGTATTAGAATTTAAAAGAAAATAATCCATTCCATAGCGTGTGTGTGCATGCAAACAAAAACACGTACGTGCATGTGTGGTGTAGCCGATGGCTGCTTACTTACACGAGTTTTATGGGTTTTTTTTGTCTTCTTTATTTTGTTTCTGTTGTATGTAATTAAGAGACGCTAACTAATGGGCGAGGAAATGAACTAACAATATATTTCCAGGCACAGCATCCATCTGCTCTAGACATGTTTGAGCAGATAACAAATGCTTCGAAGGGAAAGCAGATAGTAATGTTCTTGGACTATGACGGCACTCTTTCACCCATAGTTGAAGACCCTGATCGAGCTTTCATGTCTGATGCGGTTAGTAGCTTACAGTATATAGATAGGGTTTGTTTAATCTTCATTATTTAATTATTTCACCGTAGTGTTATATCGATTGATGTCTAAACAGATGAGAGAAGCAGTGAGGAAACTTGCAAGATATTTTCCCACAGCTATTGTTACTGGGAGGAGTATAGACAAGGTTAGTAGAGAGCACAAGTTCTTATTTTTCTTTACATAACATATGTATATCGACGTTTTTGTTTAAGTTGGCTGCTTATTTATTTTGTTCTTGATTTTGTATGTACAAACTGCAGGTGTATGATTTTGTACGCCTATCAGAGCTTTATTATGCTGGAAGCCATGGAATGGACATAAAAGGTCCATCAAAAGGCTCCAAACACAATAAGGTGACTTAATTAATTACTACCAACTTTTCTTTGCTCAATAAATGGCTTTTCTTTCTTTCTTTTTTTTTTACGTTTAATTTATTGAACTCGCAATATCGAATATCAGGAGGATGAAGCTATTCTTTTCCAGCCTGCAAATGAGTTCCTTCCTATGATAGACGAGGCATACAAAGCACTTTTGGACGTGTGCAATAAAACTCCAGGTGCTAAATTGGAGAACAACAAGTTCTGCATCTCTGTACATTTTCGCTGTGTGGACGAGATGGTAATTATTAACTAGAGATATTATTACAATCTGTGGATCATTAAAAGACTTGATTTTTATGTTCTTTCTCCCTATTTTTTTCTTCTCTCAAGAAATGGAGTGAATTAGCCAAGCAAGTAGGAACTGTAGTGGATGGTTACCCAAATCTACGAATGACACAAGGAAGAAAGGTTCGTTGAATCACAGCAGATAATATGGTTCCGTTATTACAGTTTGATGGGAAAAAGAAATACCCATTGTTTTAATAACTTAGAAACAAATGTCTATATATAATATGTATTATTTCAACTCAACGTGGACGTTACACCAACCAAACCGCAGCACATATAAAATATGTACTCCATTGTCGGTTATGTGGTCATGATTTAGACTTGAATGAATATATGATCAAAATTAATGCAGGTGTTAGAAATACGGCCCACAATCGAATGGGACAAAGGGAAGGCTCTTGAATTTTTGTTGGAGTCTCTCGGTAAGTTATTAGATGTCGACATCCTTGATATACGTTGATATTTAAAAAATAAAATCAATTATTAATTATTGCTGTTGTTACAATGAAAAAAATATTTATTTATCATCAACAATATAGTTATTTTCTTCCACATATAATCGCAGGATATGCCAACTGCACGGATGTGTTTCCGATATATATAGGCGATGACCGAACCGATGAAGATGCTTTCGAGGTTCTAAAACAAAGAGGGCAAGGTTTTGGTGTACTTGTCTCAACTACCCTAAGGACACCAAAGCGTCATATACTTTACAAGAACCATCCGAGGTAATATACATAACATATATGTCGTATGTTTGTACGCCTTGAGTTGTAATTAATTACGGAAAAGAACATACATAAACGATTTAAAATGGGGTTCTATTTCTATGGTTCATTAGGTTATGGCATTCCTGCGGCGCTTAGTCGAGTGGAAACGGTCATTCTTGAGAAGACAGTTTCGAATGAGAAGACAACTCGAAGTGATTAACATGTCATTACCAAATTGACCCATATTCGACTTCTTAATATTATGAACTATTAATAAGCGTCTGTATGTGTATGTATGTTCCTCGTAAGTCACAAGGAATGTAACTATTGCCTATGTAAGATTAGGTAGAAGTAAAAGATGGTAAGAAGACAGAAGGATGCAAATCCCTTTTCTTGGTCTTGAGCCTTATTGTACCTTTTTTTTTAATATAATTTGAATATTTTACGATTAACTATGCATGCAAATAGCGATGATAAATTGTACTTGGATCATTTTATACTATTAAAAAGCGATGACCTCTTTTATGAAAGTATATGGTTAAAGCACATTATCATGTGGGACAACTTTAAAAAGCTTGAGAACTTTAGTATGAGATATCTTTTTCTCATGCTGAGTCAAAAAGTAAACGTCTTGAGTCCTCCGACCGTGACATTTGATTTATTGTAAGAAATATTAATCCGTTCGTTAAAAATACAATTTATTATTACTATTAGTTATTATTATTATAACTAATTCGCGTCAAATCTGTTCATCTCTTAATAGTCTTCTTTTGTAATTAGCTATTACATTAGTAAAATGCAATATGTAGATATCACACAACACACAATTGTGCGGTGTTCACGATTGAATTTCAACAATCGTCCACTTTTCCCAGATTTTCTATTAAAGATTCTAAAGTGAAATCACTCATTTTGTAGCTTATACGTGTAAGAAATCTAATACAATAAGGTTGAATGAGGAGTTGGAATCCACTTTTAAGATCATGAGGTTGGGTTTTTTCATTTCTTCTATTGGCGTCTTTTTTATGCAAAGAAGACAACACATGGATTCCTTACAACGTGACACTAACATGCCTCCAATTTCTTGGACAACCTTTGAGCTTTGGGACGTGGAAAGATGGACACCAGATAA
>JAPQWV010001769.1:0-73733 GCA_027422505.1 Craterostigma plantagineum
TATTGTATGGTACTTTACTGTGTCAGTCATTGTTCTTTACTTCGCCCAAGCCGCAAGGTATCTTTCTTCCTTCACCTTTTCTTCACTCGACGTATTCTTTTCCTCAAGTTCGCCATTGTTTCTTACTGTCTCCTCAGTTTGTGTCTCCTTCTATGCTATAAATCCGATGAAAGTATCATACTACGTTGTTTTCTGATTTCGCCAACGCAAACGATAATGTCAGGTGGAGAATCGGGGAGATCTTTCGAGTATACGCCGACAGTGGGTTGTGGCTGCTGTCTGTTTCGTCTTGTCTCGATTTCACTTCTTGGAGAGCGTACGCTTCGTAACCTCGGAAAGGTATAGATAGGTATATCAATTTACGGTTATGTGTTTCTTCCCAATGGAATGCTTTATGTTGCTCGTTTGTATCAGTGCTTCAAGCACAAGAATCAGAAGCATTGCTTGATGCGTTGCAAAAGTTGAAGGATGGTTAGTATTGCTCTGATTAGAATCACTTTCTGATCGAACATAATTCATATCGTATAGCTAAATTACTCATTAAATTCTCAGAGCTGATGCTTCTTGGATTCATCTCCCTTCTGTGACGGCGTTCCAAGGACTGATTAGCAGAATGTGCATCCCTCGTAAGATCGCCAACGTCATGCTGCCATGCACATTGCCTTAACGTCGAACTAATCAAACTGCTGCTCATTTCGTCTTTTGAAAGAGGCTTTTTGCGGAAGGGGTTCGCCAGCAATGTTCGGAGGTGATGATAAGATTTCAGTTCTTAAAGTTGCTGGAAAAAAGTTATCGAAGATATTGTTTCTACTTGCTTATGTTGTTGTGTTACTCGTGCAGGGACACGTCCCATTTCTATCTTTAGAAGCATTGCATCAGCTTCACATATTCATATTCGTTCTAGCTGTTGTTTTGTGATCTTCTGTGCTCAACTATGGTTCTTGGTGGCATTAAAGTAAGTTTTGCAAGAACCTTACATTTTGTGCCATATAAAGACACATTCACATGCATATATGTAATAATGCCTTGCTTACAGATAAAGAATGGGGACACTGGGAGAGATCGATTAGGATGAAGTACGGAGACATCACAGAGGTAAGATTATACTATCTCCGTATATCATGCTTATAATCTGGTATTGCTTGAAATTTTAGTTTTTTTTAGTTACCATTCATTCTCAAACAATGCAGTTCATATTCCTCATACTCACATAAAGGAGTTCATGGAAAGGGCAGGACATTACTGGAGAAAATATGCAGTAGTGAGCTGGATGGTCAGTAATTAATACCCTATACTCATAAGATCATTCTTTGCATAATCAGCAACTGATATTTCTGATAACATTTGCATAGGCTGCCTTCTTCAAACAATTTTACGGCTCGGTGACTAGGTCTGACTACATAGCACTGCGTTCGGGATTTATAGCAGTAAAGTCATCCCCGAATACTGTTCTAGTTATCCTTTAGTTTGGCCATTTGCATGAACATAAGAGTTGCTTGTGCGTTTATGTTTGCGCGTATAAATTTGTAACTGTAATGCACGCCTTTTTCTTATGCAGAACACTGCCCTGCAAACCCAGATTACGATTTTCACAGGGACATGATGAGGACACTTGAACATGATTTCAGGAAAATCATAGGAAATAAGGTATGATGTGAACTCGCATATTTTTAAAACTTCACTTAAACCGTTATAGCTAACATTAACATTATGGTTTACTCCTTTTCACAGCTGGTACCTATGGCTATTTGTTGTGATCTTCTTGCTTGTCAACATGGCAGGTAAATCATATAATGTGTTGCATTGCATGCATATAAACGTATCGCTTATGCCAAGGACTAACTAACTCGGGATCGAATATTGCAGGGTGGCATGCGTACTTTTGGCTTTCGTTTTTGCCGTTAATAGTAAGTGTTGAACAACTAATTAATACACCATATGTAGAATTATGTGTCTGAATTATGTTATTTCTTCAGCTGTTGCTGATCATTGCGCAAAACTCGAGCACATAATCACCGAATTAGCTCAAGAAGTGGCAGAAGACGAAGGAACGACAATTAGCCTTCTGACGAGCTCTTTTGGTTCCATCGACCCTGCGCTCATTCTTTACTTGATTCACTTCATTCTATTCAAAACTCTTTTGAGATCGCCTTCTTCTTTTGGATTTGGGTGAGCTTATAATAATTTTCTTGACAATGCTCGAAGGACACATCGTGTTAATCAGCGTCCCATTTCTTTCTAATTTTGATTCAGACAACGTATGATTCAATCTTGCATCATGGAGGGATTGAGCTTCGTCACCCAAGACTCGTCGTCGGTTTCTACAAAATCTTCTTGGATTTGAGTTTTGGTTTTCTAACATTATAACACTTATTATTCAACCTCTGTTTTTTTCCCAGGATCATCGTTCAAGTCTTTGCAGCTACAGCACCCTACCTCTGTATGCTTTTAGTTTCACAGGTATTTATAGCACACGACGTTGCGTATAACATGCTTTGGCGTCCTCGATTTAATCGTCAAATTCTCGCAGATGGGAACCATGTTTAAGAGCACCATCTTCAACGAGCACCATCGAGAAATGATATTATCATGGGCCAAGAGACCTTCAGAAGATGGCAATGGAAGTATGAACAAGCTCATCATCGGCGCTGCTACTGATGAAGAGCGATCTATCTGGGCTGATCGCCAGAATCCCGAAGCATTCGCGAACGGAGAAGAATTCAGTACAAGTGAGATCGAGCTTTCTTAACCAAACATCGATCATATATCATCGTAGAGAACATGCATTACATTACATTGTAGATAGTGTTTCTTCAACCTTACACCAGAAATCACAGGTTATAATATTTGTACATCATCTTCCTAAGCCTATATATAATTAAGTTTTCAGATTTCCATTCCCATTCTGAACTAGGAATTCATAAAAGCAGAGCAGCTCACAGATCAAAACTGTGGCTGTTGAAATGAAACCTGCTTTATGCGCTAATCTCGTAAGATTCTGTGCTCTGCACTCTCTAGCAACACTTGTCTGAACTCGGAGGCCCACAAATATTACGCCTATGTCAACATTTCCCCATTCAACCGACACGGGATTCAAATATCCCTGCAGATAGGAAGGGGGAAATGCTGGTAAAGTTATCATTTTTCCTAAGCTAAGCCAAAAAAAAAAAAGAAGAGCTTTAACTACCTTTGAAGTTCGGCCTCTTCCCGTATCGAACGTTGTGCGTGTATTGCTGTTCTTGGGCCGAACTATAAGCAACGGTTCTTCGCTCTTTTTCTGTCGAATAGTCTGATGATCCTTGCTTGCTTCTTCAGCTTCTTCGGCACATTTTTTCTTTTCCCAGATATGCCAAAACCCTATCACAGCTCCGCCGAAGAAGGAAAACGCTCGCAGCCATGCATGCGATGAGCAAAAGCCCCTTATACCACCAATACTCAACCTTGTAAGGATTTACGTAGAGTACGTCCATCAAAGCTACTGTAATAACCAAACCAATGATCGATGTTATTACATAAATCCCAGACCATATTACGTTCCCAGTTCCCGCCAAGACTGACATTTTCCCATGATTTTCTGAGCCTGAGAAGGCGACTGAGTTTATGGGCTCGGTAGGTTTGCCCTCTTCCTAAAGTTGTAAAGCACAAAAAGTTTCATCGTTGAGTCGAAAATTCGAATTTGCCTGGAATAGAAGAAAGAACGATGAAATCTTGCTTACCAAAGAGGGTTCTGACTGTCGAGTGACGTATGTCTGTATTTCGAGGTTCAGAGAATCTGAGAAGTTCGGACAGATAGACTCCATGTCTATCGTACGAAGGAGTGGAAGCTCATCTGATGTCTTAACAGCCCAGATTATTAGTATGTTCCTGGGAAGGCAAGGCTTGCCTTCCTCGATTCGCCGAAGAACGTCGCTCAAGATAGCCGAGAAGGCGAAATCCCTATTCCACCCGCGACTAATACGAGGTTCTCGTATCTGAACCTCGAAAAGATATAATCAGCATGAGAGAATATAGTCATTCAACTACAGATTTGAATCGATCATATCACTTACGTTAAATGGTATGGCGATTCGTGGCCATAAGGGCCTTCGACTGAAGCTGTTAGCTTGTTAAGAACACTGCTTCTCAGGCTCCATGGTCGAAATCTTCGATATTCGCTTCTCGAGCTTCTCTGTCCATCCTCCAAGAACCTTGACCAGAATCGCCATGTGATGTTTCCCATCTAATGGGCTCGACGATACGCTGAAAGGGTGCCACTGAAGCAAAGATAGTTCGCGGATTTGAAGAAAGATCCATCAAGGGCATTGTAGTGCAAATCTGCAGATATACATCAGTATGAATTCCATCGAAAAGCATATTACGCTGCGTTCGAAAAGATCAGTTGAGAAGAGCCTTACTTGCCGGTTTTGAAAGGACTAACTCTACGGTTCCACAGGGGAAGCTCCTGCGCAGAGTACGTCGACACTTTTTCTCGACTGAAAGAATCTGAGAAAACGATCGAGCATGAAGAGGAATATCCCGCCGGCGGCGTAGCCGAAGATGAAATCTCCTACGTGCAAAAACCAAGAACACTACGAAGACTACGTAAAGCTGATGAGCGTAGAAGAACAGCTCGAAATTTCGCCTTCGAACGCCGGGAAGTGATGTGCCCACATGACGAGGCCGGCCAATAGGCTTACGACACTGGCAGGTTGGCAATGCCCATGTTTTCCCAGTGGGAAAGCTGCGAACCAAAGGATCAAACAACATGGGAAACTATCTCTTAGCTATCAAATGGTAAAAGAATCAGAAATTTTGTTTGAAAGGCTTACTTTTTCGATGAGTTTGTCCGTCCATGGACCATCCTACTACATAGACGAGGCCGTGGAGGGTAAAGATGGCCATGGTTAGATGTCCGAGCCAGACATGGTACTTTGTTGCATGCTCGAAGGGTATGTCTACGAGGCGAAGAAGAATCGATCCTCGAGAAATTGGCAAGAATAGGAAAGCAAGGCAGAAGATTCCTATCATCCCAGGCGAAGGCCTGTGAGCTCCAGCCAAAATGCTGAAGAAAGATTCCATTGTTACTTCAACAGATTGACGAGGAAATGTGTAAATATTGCATAGACAGTTTACTATAAACTAGTATCTTCGAAGTAAGAGTTTCTACATAATCATGCAGGCATAATGGCATTAGCATGTAAATACCTCTGTTCTCTGGGAGGAAGATGAAACAAAGGAGCGAGTTCAAGTTGTGCATTGTTGAAGCATAAAAAGCCCACACCACATACAGAGAAATAGCACAATCCCAATTATTTCTGCAGCGAAACGACACCAAATGGCCATCTACAAGAACTGGGAATGTCCACAGACGAAAGCGAGGGTACCTTGGACTCCTTTTCCTACATGAAAAGGAAGCTGAAAGAACGATCTCAGCCGTGTAATAAAAAAAGGATAAGGAAGCGTACCCTCGAATGTGTTCATCTTCTCTTCCCCTGAAAGAGCCATATATGCAGCGCCGAGAACAGCAATGAGGAGAATGGGAGCACTGAAGATCAAGAAAGTGAAAGCTTTGCTTCCAAATACGCTCCTTCTCCGAGGCAGCAACACCTTGGAAGTACTTCTTAGTAACGTAATGCGTCGGAAACAGAAAATAAGAACAACCCATGCAACGAACATCGACCACATCGCCACCTTGATGAAACATTTCAGTAATGTGATTAAAAAAGGTTTCTTTTTAGGATCGTACGTTGTTACGTTGTCGCTCCGTGTTAGAAGCCGTTCATTGCTTGTTTTGTGATCCATGTTTGAACGTTAGAGAAGAAATTTGAAGTGTTTTCTGCTGATATATATTATGAGCTCTTTGCCGAGTATTTAGTTGCCACTCACTTCACTAATATAGTGTACTGTGCTGGCAGTGTCAGGGGTAAAAGAGTAATACCAGTGGTAAATCTCACTCGAATTTTTTCTCATCATGAATTTCAAATATTGTTTATTCGTCCTATTTTTCTATATCCTCTGTGATGAGAATAATCTACTTCGGCTGCGTTCACTTTTGTAGGCATGATAAAATAAGGCATGGATTATTAAGCACATGGATTGTCAAGCACTACGGCTGCTTTTACTTTAATATACAGAAAATGAAGTAATAAAAAGCCTATGTTAAAATATGAGATAATAATTTTGTACAGTAATCATTATTTCTTGTTTAGTTTCAAAATTTTATCTCCATGTTATTTGTAAATTTACAGAAGTAGCCTTTATTTCATTAATCTATTTTATAAAATAATTATTTTTATAAATATGGAAAAATATAAGATATGGATATCAATTTGATCTCTATGAAATAAGGAATAAACTAGTGTTGTTTATTTATTTTACCATATAAACTACATAAAATAAAAATGATTTTATGGTTGGTGGAAGGACATTTTGGTCATTTTATAATTAATAAGGGTTGGATTAATATCATAGCTATACATGTTGGATGAATTATAGTGGGCTTGACAGTTTATTGTAGCGGGCCATTAATTTATCTCGGGCCATGTACAGTGAATACTTTTTAAAGTGAATAATATTAGACCGGATAAAATGCTTTTATCTTGATATAACCTACCAACTAAACGCAGCCTAGTCATTTTCCAATATATAATCCCAAGGCTGTGTTTGCTTCATATACCCATTTTATAAGAAAGGTCCAAGCCCGATAAAAAATAGGAACAGATAATCCTAAGATAAAGTTATAATAGGGGTTCCATTTAGGATAAATAATAGAAAGGCCCGTTTCATATTTTCGGGCTTTAATATTTTTCCTGGGCTTCATCTTATTAACCAAACATGAGACTATCTATTATTAGTTATTTGTAACCCATTTTCTGAGATTATCATGTAAAGCAAACACAGCCAGAACTGATTGTACAATGACAAATGACAAAAGTAACTTTACTTCATCAATATGTAGTTTTAAAAATAAACTACTTTTATGAATATCGAAAAATATAAGATATCCATATCAATTTGATCACCATATAACAAAGAATAATTTGGTGTGGTCTATTTATTTTTATAATATAAATCACTGAAATAAAGATAATTTTATGATATGGTGGAATAAGGATATTATTGTCTTTTCAGAGCAATTATGATTGTATTATAATATTTGCCCAACCCATCGGACTAATTATAACGGGTCTTCTGCTTGATTATCAGAATGGGCTCATGTTTTATTGCGGGCTTTAATACGTGAACTTTATTTATACTAAACGTATACATTAGAGATGTCCTAGTTTTATCCTGCTTTACCCATCAAAGCAAACACGGCTATACTTAACGGTACTACATTAGATATCCTAGTTTTATCCTGCTTTATCCATCAAAGCAAACACGGCCTTCGAAGACAAGGACCAACTCCATTATAATGCCTTCGCATGAAAGATATTGTTGAGTCATGGACTTTTTATTATTACTATTATAATTTATTGTTTTCTAAACTGTAGCACCAGTCAAAATTAATTCAATTGATTTTTAGGTAATTGATCCTTTTCTAGTCCAATCCGCCATAAACATGAATAACTGTCTGCAATTAATTTGACAGGCGACGAACGATTCCAACTCGTCCAGAGAAATAGATAATATCATGTAATAAAACTGACTCATTGGGGCTGCAAATTCAATATTATTCACTGCAACTGCTAGCGCATTTATGTAAGAAAACGAATGCCGTGATGTTAATTTGTGTGGCTATGGATATATATATGGGATTATCACTCGTTCGTTACTTATCCAAACCGCAGAACATTCTCTTATTACTCTATTTTTTGTAATACTATGAATGAAGAGTGTGACATGACGATTTACATTGGATAGTGTTTAGTCATATCCAAAACTGTAAGAATAATACTAAAAAAATGTTTTAAATTTTGATCGTGGGGACATACGCAGTTTAGTCTTTGATAAACAGTACATAGTACCATAAATGTTTGATTTGAAACTTATGATATGAATAGATATTGTATTTATCCCTTATCTCATGCAAAGAATATTTGGTTGATATGCATCATAATCACATTTAACATGCTTATTGACAAGTTTTTTACGTGACAATGCAACACAATTGAGACCAGCAGCTATAGGGCTAAAGTTTATAGAATGCAAAATTAAAAATAAAAAATAAGAAGTTTTTAAGTTGGAATTTTCAAAACAAAAAAGAGAGCAAAATTATTCTTCTAATTTATATGCAAATATGAAGTTCTCACTATGAATCTTTGCGCCCATTCCTTTTCGTTTTGAAAAAATAGTTATAACCCATTTGATCTTGTGGCATCGTGGATGTTTCTCAACTAGTGACAATTTTTCAAAAACTTATTTCTACGGAAGCAACAACACATTATTCGTCAACATAATATTATATGCGATATACACATAGCAAAAAAAAAATGGAACCGCTTTAGTGTAATTTATATTGTTTAATAGGAGTGGTCACTTTTTTTTGCAAGTATAATATTCTTATTTTGTTTTTGAAATAAATGTTGTCCATTAGTATCTAACAAACTCCCGTGCATCCATAAAGATTAAAGTTTAAACTAGTTTCCTATGGATAAACTTTTGTATTAATCTTTTGTGCCTTATGTTTCTTTTTAATAAGTATTTATTGATCTCGTGTTTGCATTACTACTAATTTTTGCCGTAGTCACTTCAAGCAGTGGAAACTTAAATTATTAGGTCGAGTTAATTTTAACTTCTGGATATTCCCACTAATTAAGTTTTACTAACGTAGTAATATTTCTGAGTACTGGTACTTTTTTCTTGCACACCCGATGTGTGTGCTTAAAATGTAATTATATTGGAATTTATTTTAATATTAAAATGATAATTTTCTACTGTTTGAAGTATAAATTTTAAAATATATAAAAAGAAACTTAGTTTTAGAGGTATAGGTACAGTAAATAAAAAAATTTAGGAGTGATAGAAAATTACTTAATTAATTAATATAAATGAGAGACTAAATTGCAAATAATTTAGACCAAATGGGACAGTTTTTATCCACACCTCACCAGTTATATAATATTAAGATGAGGCCCCTCGAGTGTCGAGTCATTGGACTTAAAGCTCTTTCTTCACTTTTTTTACCTAAGGCCCGGTTTGGTTACATAGCATATATAAAGCCCTATATTACTTAAATTATAGTAAGCCCAATATTATTAGTCTGATCTCTTTATATTAGTTAAGTTTGTAGCGGGCTTTTAGTATAATAATGGGCTCATGGATTAATATCGGGCCGTAAATAGAAAACCAAACACCATATTACACCTTATTATTTATATTATATGGGTTAATCTTGGCTAATCCATAAGCAAACGCAGCTAAGTTATCCTCGTCTAAATATTAGACATTACAACATAGATCAACACAATTTGTCGGGATTTTCTCATAGCTTACGACAGAGCAGTTCGATTTTCTACTCTTATTTTTTGTGACATTTCGAACATTGGCTTTTCAAATAAAATAATGCCATTTTAATAAAAAATTTAATAAAACGGGATTATTTCGTCCGAAATTAATAAATAGGCCAAAAAGCATCCATTAAATGCGACGATGACGTGGCACGACCAAACATTTTTTTTCATTTTTACTTGCGTCGCATCCATCAGGGGCGACGATCACTTTTTCTTTTTTCTTTTTTTATTTTTTATTTTAACTTATTTTATATTTGTTATTTATAAAATCCCCTATTCATAAAATCACCATTATTTCATCCATTTACATATTAAAATCATCAAACGCATCTAATTTATTGTATGTTCCGCGACGATTAAAATGATATGCATATCTTATATTTTCGATAATCAAAATATTTTTTATATAAATACTTAAATTGGATTAAATTTAAAAATAATTAAATATTTCCTATATCGAAAAATATAAGATATGCATATCAGTTTAATCGTCGAGAAACATACAATATATTAAATGCGTTTGTTGATTTTAATTATGTAATCTGATGAATAATGGTGATCTTTTTATGAATATGTGGATTTTATAAATAATAAATATAAAATAGTTTAAAAAAAAGGAAAAGTGATCGTCGCCCCTAATGGGGGCGACCCAAATAGAAAAAACAAAAAAAGTCCCTTGTTGATGTGCCACGTCATCGTCGCGGCTATTATGACAGCTTTTTGTGTCCTTTTTTTATTAATTTCGGCGAAATAATTCCATTTTATTAAATTTTGCTAAAATTGCTTTATTTTATTTAAAAAGCCTCGAGCGTTCGACTAAGTTTTACTTAATCCAAATAACCACCAACGAGATATTCGTATATTTAGTATATTTGGTCCCTTTTCTATGAAATATTCCTCCATGAAATATAAAAATAATACGTTGAAATGGCCAATTAAGCCCATACATAACCATTCCATTTGTCTAAGCCCAACCCAATAGCCTTTTTCATCACATGTCTAGCCGAAGGATCTCTATATGGAGAATATCAAGGAACTAACATAGTCTGCAAGAAATATAAATAATTTATTATTTCAAGCTAAAGAACGAACAGTCATTTATTTAATTGATGTCTGGCGGGTCAACATTCATTTATTAAATGTTTTGTCAGTCTGCAAGTCAAATGAATGAATGTTGTAATAATGAATAGGATAATGTGCAATAAATTTGAAACGGTGGTGTTGGTGCATATACTCCCAACTCTATGTTCAGTATATATTAGATATATATCCATTTAAATTAGTATGATCGACGTATGAATAGTAAAAGAAGAAACTACCAAATTGTTTTTACAAGGTATGGCTCCATTAGTGAGAGTAGCGTACCAATCATTAATGCTGAGGGTTCAATTATAAATGATCTACACAACGAATTAAATCATATCGGTGATGTTGGTAGCAGTCTCGTTCTTTTTTCCATATACTTATATAGTCATTTCAATCCTATATCTCCATAGCAAAGATCGAATTTTCAGTTATGCTAAATAAATTTATTTTCTTAAAAGTATTCGTGGGATTTTTTAAGAAATAGCTCTTACAACGATTACTAACTTTTCAACGAGTTCATATATATACAGAAATGTTGTGCGTGAGCACCTTCGTGAGACGAACCACATCAACGCGCCAAATCAGCATACAATGAAATTTTTATTGACCTATAACCTACACATGAGATTAGTGAACCCGTCGGGGGTCGATTTGGCATGTTAACGTGGTACAAAAAAATGCCACAAAATAGGTGCCACGTATATTCAGTTCAGGACAATAGAAGAAGAATTCACGACCTAACAGTTTCAAAAAAATCTTGGACATTGTGAGAGCGTCCGTACATTTCCATTAAATAATAAATTGGTTTCGTATTTTTTGCTTGATGACAAGTTGAATAGACTTCTCTTCATGTATTAGATTATAAAAAAATGCACTAACATCAAAACCTCTAAGATACTTTTCAGCATATATGAGTAAAAATCACCATTCGTTAATGAAATATAAGTTAGATACATTTGTGGCGCATTTTATATATTATGAAAAAACGAAGATAATATACCGATTTAGATATTTTTATATATTGAAGGTGAAAATGATTTGACACTTCGAAATACTATCACCGCTTGTTGCTTCGATTATTTATTAGTCGGCACTTACTCGATCATAATTTGTCCACAAAACCTCTCTCACGTTGTCATCACGAAATTTTTTGGGGGCAATTTTCATTCAGGCCCCTGTGAGGAATTCAGGTCCTGTCAGCATGAAATTTTGTTTTAAGGACCCGATTTCTGCAAACTTTCATGTTCTGCAGTACCACTTCATTTTATGCAGTACCACTTCATTTGTTCTGCAGTACCACTTCATTGCTTCTACAGTCAATTAAGTGGTACTGTAGAACAGTAAAGTGGTAGTGCATAACAATGAAATGGTATTGCAGAACAATGAAGTGGTACCGCAGGACAATGAATTGGTACTGCATAACAATGAAGTGGTACTGCAGAACAATGAAGTGGTACTGCAAAAATCAAGTACTTAAAAACAAAATTTTATACTGACAGAGCCTGAATCCGATTTAAAACCTAAAGTGTGTGAAACATAATATACCCAATCTTTTTTTTCGCAATATCATCATATATAAACATATATATTATTTTAATTAAGTCTAACATTATACGTTGTAGGCGTCGAATATTGTATTATTCTACGCTCTCCTAGAATACTAGTCAAAATTTATTATGCAATATTATCTCGTGATCATAGTCCAATCTCTATTCTTTCAAGAACGAAACAATAATTTTCTATTTGAACTATTATATCTGATCCAAATCTCAACCCCGACCGGTTTCGGGTAGGAGAAATTGACTGTTTTAGAAGTAGCAGATCATTGTCATATTTACATATTTTTCTATCTAAACTTATACTTAATTTATAGTTTTTTCGCATAGGTGTGCAAATTGAGTGCATATTGAATTGAGCTTTGTCACTTTCGTTGAAGTATCAACTAGTTCGTTCTTGCGTCTAAGATAGTTTTGTGTATAGTCACGATGAGGTTTTGATTGTCAGTATTTAAACAAATTAATATTTAAGGTCCTTAATATTGTCGGATGTCATTTTATTATTTTCATATTAACGGACTTCTCGTATTAGGAAATGGCGACACGGTACGGACACTTACACATGTAATGAGGAATACTTTTGTTTGATTATTGCAAGCTCATGTGATGTAGAGCGATGTTACATAGATGTATGTATACATAATTATATATATGTGATAATTATAACTACCGTCTCATGCATTTCTTTCTTATAGTGGGACAAGCTTTAGCTTTTTTCCAGCAAAGTTGCCAAAGATTCACAAGAATATAACGATGATTGGTTGCACTGCCACCTAAAAAATATCTGGAAGAATCTCAATTTTGATTTGTAAAATAATTATGTTCTTATCCATACATACGAAGATTAAGACGTTTTATAAAATATTAAATTGACATCATAAGCACTCCATTTCGCCTACTTAGTTGATCTTTAGAATAGATCTTTCGAGAACTCCTCCTTTCTGTTATCTTACCAATTTAAGTACATCATGTAAACGTTGCCTCAAATTCTCACAAAAGGAGTTAAAAGTAGTTGCGATTACATTTATTACTAGGATTTCAGAAGTTAATTATGGAGATTTTTGTTAGTCTCTGTCGGTCAGTGCCTTGATCTTCGAGCGAAAGCACAAATAAAATTTCTGCGAACGATATGAAATGAGTCACAAGTCGAGGCACGTGATACACGCTCTCTTGAAGACGAAATTACCCCTAATACCCACGGTTTACGGTAAACGCCTCCGAGATACAACGACTTACGTTTGGAATATAGCGGTATCTCAAATACGCCAAACTCGGCGAACAATACTATTGCTTTGGGACTCGCAATTGAAACTTTGTAAAATGCAGAGAATTATTTTGTGAATTTTTTTATGCTTGAAATGATAATGCATGTGATCTATTTATAGAGGTGGGGGATCATTACCAAGGGTCATGTAGTACAAGTGTATCCCTTTGTATGTGTCTCTTCGTATGAGAAGACTTATCTCTTCATGTGCACCTTTTAGAATTTTATCAATATAACTCTTCAAGTACAAGAGGTGTACTCCTAGGATTTTATTGTACCTTTTCTATTATTTCATTCACACCTTTTCTAACAATCCCCCACATGAATGAAATTAATGCATGTATGCAGTATTGAGAGTCCCTACGAACCATCATTGCATCAAGAAAGATAGCTTGTGGCTTTGAATCTCCTTTAGTGAAATATTATCGGATACACTGTACGGTTAGTAGCGCGATGCTTTGAACTTACCGGCCATTTGTGTGCACCAAGACAACAATACTCACACAATGACAGATCTAACAATTTCTCGTTCTCACGTTGTGTCCATTTCGGCCTTGGACCATATCTCGGTTTAGTAAGTGTTCGTTATAAGCGCCATTTACTTATTCACTTACAAAGGTGATCTCCTATAAAGAGTATCCTGCCTTACTCCACCCTCAGGTATAGGAATCATTAAAAGTCCTAGACTTAGCCTCACCACTTAGGCAGATTTCACACTTGACGGTTCTTTGGAATGAGTGTAGTTTTTCAAGTGTTTTACTGAACTGTCAAAAACTTAGTTTTCCCATTGAACCAAGGTTTCGGGATCTCCGATTCTCAAGGTTGGGTTACCGCTAAGACTGTTCTTATGTTGTGGATTTTAAACCCATTCCACTAACCAGTTTGTACATTTGATCTCGATTTATGCCTTTGGTAAGCGGATCCGCTAGGTTTTCCTTTGACTTTATATAGTCAACCGAAATAACCCCATTCGAGATTAATTGTCTTATTGTGTTATGTCTTCGACGTATATGTCGAGACTTACCGTTGTACAAACTACTTTGTGCCCTTCCGATCGCCGATTGATTATCACAATGTATCATTATGGCGGGCACCGTTTATTCCAACAAGGAATATCTTCTAAGAAATTTCTAAGCCATTCAGCTTCTTCCCCGGCTTTATCTAGAGCTATAAAAACTCAGACTCCATTGTGGATCTAGCTATACACGTTTGCTTAGACGATTTCCAAGACACGGCTCCTCCACCTATAGTGAACACGTAGCCACTAGTCGACTTTGAGTCGTTTGTATCTGATATCCAATTTGCATCGCAGTACCCCTCAAGTACTGCGGGATATCTTGTATATGTTATTCCCAAGCTCATAGTGTGCTTTAAGTACCCTAGTACACGAATAAGAGCACTCCAATGATCGTCGCTGGGGTTGCTTGTGAACCTACTTAGTTTGCTCACTGAATAGGCTATATCGGGGCGCGTACAGTTCATTAAGTACATCAAGCTCCCAATTATTCGAGAATATTCTAGCCGAGAAACTGGTTCACTTCTGTTTTTAGCCAAGTGTTGAGTTAGATCAACAGGCGTCTTAGCCGAGGTCTGTCAAATGCATTGACCTCTTCAACATACTTTCAACGTAATGGGATTGTGATAAAACAATTCCTTCCGAGTTCCTAGCGATTTAATTCCTAAGATAACATCGGCTTTTCCCATATCTTTTATGTCGAAATTCTTTTTCAACATCTTCTTGGTACTTGCAATTAACTCATTGTTTTTCCCAAGGATCAACATATCGTCTACGTACAGACACACGATTATAAATGAATCAGCGGTACCTTTAATGTAGACGCACTTATCACATTCATTGATTTTAAATCCATTTGATAACATTGTTTTGTCAAACTTCTCATGCCATTGTTTAGGTGCTTGTTTTAGTCCATAAAGAACTTAACTAATCGACACACCTTGGCCTCTTTCCGGGTGCAACGAACCCCTCGGGTTGTTCCATATAAATTTCCTCCTCGAGGTCCCCATTTAGAAAGGCTGTTTTCACGTCCATTTGATGAATTTCAAGGTCATGCAGGACTGCAATCGCAATTAGTACACGAATAGACGTGATTCGAGTCACCGGAGAATACGTATCAAAGAAATCGTATCCTTCTATTTGTTTAAACCCTTTTACCACCAATCGGGCTTTATACTTATCAATAGTTCCGTCCGTCTTATATTTCCTTTTAAGGATCCACTTGCATCCTAAAGGTTTGCAACCCGGAGGAAGATCAACTAACTCCCACGTATTATTGAACAGAATAGATTCTATTTCACTATTGATAGCTTCTTTCCAAAGAGGTGCTTCTGGACTTGCCAAAGCTTCACGAATAGTTCGTGGTTCATCCTCTGCCATATAAATTGTAAAATCAGGACCAAAAGATTTCGGCACCTTAGTCCTTTTACTTCGCCTAGGTTCTTCCTCACCTTTATGAGGTAGCTCGGCCTCGTCGGCTGTCCTTTTTCGTGAGATTCTTTCTTCCTTATTTTTAAGAGGAAATACGTTCTCAAAGAACACCGCATTCTAGACTCAATAGTCATTCCATTATGAAAATCCGAATTTCAGATTTATACACAAGAAATCGGTAAGCGCTACTATTTTCAGCATAACCGATAATATACAATCAATAGTTTAGGTCCTATCTTGACCTGTTTGGCTTTGGTATTTCGACCTTTGCTAAACCCCCCACACTTTTAAGTATTTGTAGGTAGGCTTGTGTCCCTTCCATAATTCATATGGTGTTTCGTCCCTATTTTTATGGGGTATTTTATTAAGAATATAATTTGCTGAAAGAATCGCTTCCCCCCACAAATTTTGGGGTAGACCAGAGCTTACTAAAAGCGCATTCATCATCTCTTTAGAGAGTTCGATTCTTTCTTTCAGCTATTCCGTTGGATTGAGGTGAGTATGGCGCCGTTTTTTGATGAATAATACCAGACTCTTTGCATATTTCGTCAAACGGGGCCACATACTCGCCTCCACGATCGCTTCTAATCGCTTTAATTTTTCGAGTGAGTTGATTCTCGACCTCTGCTTTATACTTCTTAAAAGCATCTAAAGCCTCGTCTTTACTTTTAGTAGGTAGACATAGCAATATCTCGTGCAATCATCAATAAATGTTATAAAGTATTTCATTCCACCTCGAGTTTGCACAAATTTCAATCACAAATATCGGTGTGAATTAATTCGAGTGGATTCGTGCTTCTAGCCACCGGCTTAAACGGTGCTTTTACCATTTTTGCTTCAACACAAGTTTCGCACTTGTTATGAGAATCGATTTTAAACTTTTGTATCAAATCTAGATTCACCAATCTTTTAATTGTGTTAAAGTTTACGTGTCCAAGTCTATCATGCCACAGATTAGAACACTCAAGCAAATAAGAAATACTTTCTTTATTCTTCGCCTCTTCGCGGATTACATTCATCACATTCATCTTAAAAAGGCCCTCATTTAGGTACCCTTTAGCTAAGAAGATACCATTCTTAGTCAATACAAACTTATCAGATTCAAAGACTAATCTAAAGCCCGCTTTGCTCAAAAGAGCGCGGACACCAAATTCTTTTGGATGTCTGGGGCATGCAGCACATCCTTTAGCGTCAATTCTTTGCCCGATGTCATTTTAGCACCACCTTGCCTGTCCCCACGACGTCAGATGTCGAAGAGTTTCCCATGAATAGCTTCCTTCCGTCAGTCGGGGTGTAGGACGAAAACATATTTTTATCGGCACAAATGTGCCGAGTTGCTCCCGTATCGATCCACCATTCTCGTGGATTATCAACCAATTAACTTCTTGGATCACGGCGGTGAGGTCTTGTTCTGATAAGTCATTGTGAATTGATTTGTTCTCGACCATATGAGCGCTTTCTCTACTTTGCTTTGGGAGACGGCAATCTTTTGCAAGATGCCCACATTTACCACAATTATAGCAGCTTCCTTTAAACTTCTTGAAGCTTGCTTGGGGTTGCTTACCACTCGTGGGCTTACCACCCGTGGGTTGCTTGCGCTTTTTGTTGAAGCTTGGCTCGGCCAAATTTGCCTTAGCCTCGAACTCACTTCGTTTCACCTTTGCTTCGGATTTTCGATTGTCTTCCTCAATCCAGAGTCGAACTATCAAATCTTCGAGTCGCATTTCCTTGCATTTATGCGTAAGATAGTTCTTAAGTCTTTCCACATAGGCGGCAACTTTTCAATTATTGCGGCCACTTGAAAAGCCTCGTTCACGATTAATTTTTCCGCCGACAAGTCGTGAAGAATAGTCTGAATTTCTTGCACTTGACTCACCACCGATTTGGTGTCGACCATTACGTACTTCAGAAATTTGCCGACGAGAAATTTCTTAATCCTGGCATCTTCCGACTTGTACTTACCTCCAAAGAATTCCATAATTCTTTTGCCGTTTCAATCGGACTATAGACGTTGTAAAGAGAATCGTCTAGTCCGTTTAAAATGTAATTTCTACACAAGAAATCACTATGATGCCATGCATCCGAGGCCGCACGCTTTTGAGCATCGGTCTCATCTTCGGGAACGGTCATCGGGTCCTCCGAAAGAAATCGAGAAAGAGAGAGAGTCGTAAGATAGAACAACATTTTTCTGTTGCCACCTTTTGAAGTCGGCGCCGCTGAATTTCGGCGGTCTTTCGCCATGCGCAGGAGCGGCCGTCACCATGGGAACGATGTGGGCGGTAGACGGCATCACACTTTGAGTATCGTTAGTTGCCATCGTAAAATGCTTGAAATAAGGCAGAAACTTCAGATTCTATTCGCTGGTGCTTGTTAGGCCGTGACCTGCTTGCTTCCCTTATTGATTCTCGTCGTGAATTGTTCAATCATGAGCAACTTGCTTCGTCACCCTGCTTGCTTTGACCAATGCACCTTGTTAGGCGATGAGCAGCTTCGTTAAGACCAACAGAGATAATATATAATTTCGTCTTCAACTTGTTAGTCTCTGTCGGTCAGTGCCTTGATCTTCGAGCGAAAGCACAAATAAAATTTCTGCGAACGATATGAAATGAGTCACAAGTCGAGGCACGTGATACACGCTCTCTTGAAGACGAAATTACCCCGCTAATACCCACGGTTTACGGTAAACGCCTCCGAGATACAACGACTTACGTTTGGAATATAGCGGTATCTCAAATACGCCAAACTCGGGGAACAATACTATTGCTTTGGGACTCGCAATTGAAACTTTGTAAAATGCAGAGAATTATTTTGTGAATTTTTTTGATGCTTGAAATGATAATGCATGTGATCTATTTATAGAGGTGGGGGATCATTACCAAGGGTCATGTAGTACAAGTGTATCCCTTTGTATGTGTCTCTTCGTATGAGAAGACTTATCTCTTCATGTGCACCTTTTAGAATTTTATCAATATAACTCTTCAAGTACAAGAGGTGTACTCCTAGGATTTTATTGTACCTTTTCTATTATTTCATTCACACCTTTTCTAACAGATTTTTCTTTGTATAGTTGAACTCGTGTTGCTGTTTTACGTAATAAAAATGAATGTTCTGCAATATTATAAGAAAAATAAAATAGCCTAGACCATGTCCCTAATAAATAGGTATCGAGGCGTGATCGTGAAATATTGATATCTTAAAAAAAGACTTGAGAAAGCAAATAAAACAAAAACGAAGAATCACTTGTTATTGTCATAGTTTGAGAGTGTGGTCACGGGCTTCTCTTGACTATTTTGATCAAACTCACACATTAATATAAATAAAATAATCATATATCTCTATCTATACTCTTATAAATAAATAATCTACGGAGTCTAAAAACTATCTGCCAAGTATTTTTACTATTTTATCATTACTTTAAAAATTACCTTATTAAATAACTTATTTAATAATGTAAAATATTCAAAATATAAAATGTACTTGCACATAGAATGTATGTGTTGAACGTACTATAGTATAAATGGAGAGTAAGGGGAGATATTTATCTTCCAATTAGCATGCGTTAGCCCATACGAAGGCACCGCCCACTTGCTTTTGCTCAATCCTCAAGAGTCAAGCCCCACTCTCCCCTATTCACTTAACATATAAAAGAATAATATCTCGCAATTAAATTAAACCATCTTGAGTTTTATTAAGCTAATAATAATAATGATCATAAAAATATAATATTAATATATGAGTCGAAATGAAAAACCTATCACGCGAGATAAAGACCGATATTACTCACACATATTTTATTTTATAATCTAGCAAGATAAAAAGTGTCAAATTAATATGTTAATTACACTAAATTGTAATAATAGATGTTATAAAATAAGTAAAATTATTATCAATAATTTTCTGGTTATTCAAATAAATATATCCAATTAGAATAAATTCATGTTATTCAATGAATTAATAGTAAAATTTAAAATTTTTTATTTACTGTGCAAATATTTAGTATATTATATAATTATGTGAACTCTCATACGCCACGTGCCCATAAACTTGAGAGGAAATAATAAAAACCCAAAAAATCTCACTGTCACATGTTAATTGCACAATAATTAACCATTATCAAACATAAATTTAATAATTTTATTAACATAAAATAATTACATATAATTAATACCGTACATTGTACTGGTATACATATATTTATATGACTCATGACATGTAACTAATATCGTGCATTGCACAAGTAAAAAACTAGTATAAAACTAAAGTAAGAAAAAGAAGAATACCATTGAATACTGAATATGTTTAATTTAAATAATGAAATAGAGCACAAGCCGCAATTATTAATTATCCAGTTCGAGTATTTATCGTTTACTTGATTAAGCGTTATTAGACGGGTGTGGATTCATTCTTTTTCTGTTTATTCCTTTAATAAGTTTTAGCTTAACCAAGTACCTCGCGAAGTAATTAATCTGCATAAATGAGCTTCCAATAAATTATTTTCCGGCTACCAAGTTACATTTATTATAATTTAATTAAAAAAGAAGACTATTTATGGGAAATAAATGTACATGCTATAAAGTAGAATCTTTCCCATTCCCTCATTTGAACATTAGCAGCATTTTGTCAATATAGGCCATAAATAATCTATAATTAAGACTTTCAAATACTAATCAAAAAATATCGACTTTTGCCGGTGATCAATCACCTGATGGATGCAAAATAGAACATTTTAAATTTAGTTTGAGTTTATATTAATTGAAGTTTATAACCTACGAAAGTCTTCAAAATTCTTGAAGTCCTTGCATAACTCCAACTCACATATCTACATAACAGCTGGATAATCAAACACATACACGTTTTAGAATATAAAAAAATAGGATATTTCTTTTGCCAAAACAGCCAATAATTCTAGAAAGTAAAAAAAGCCTTATAGTAAGATATCAACAAGGCTCCATAAACCCACCGCACATATGAGAGAAATGAATCTTGCCCACTCTGTTCCGTCCTCTATTTGTGATGTCACTTTCTCATCTTAACTCATCATCTTCACCCTTTTTTTTTTAATTAATTTCATCTACAAATATCACTCTCTTACTAAATGAATTCTACAAATAATTCAAGAAAAATGGCCAAGCAAGGACGACGATTCCCCTCCTTCTTTCTCTCTCACTAATTGCCTTTCGTCTTAACTTCTCTCCGATCTCAATCTCTATCCATCGCTCACACATACATCTCCCCTACTTTACAATAGTCAAATAGCAGCAGCTCTTTCGATATTAATATAGATATTGTAAATACTGAATCCCCTTGATATATATAGTTAAGACAAGCAGTGGATGTAATAAAAAAGGTTTTTTTCCTCCCATAGTTTTATGGCCATTGCAGCAAGTATGAATAGCAATAACGATAATCAAGAAGGTGATTTTAACAACAAAAGCAAGCAAGAAGAAGACGATCAGCACCATCAAGACACCGTCATGCCTGGATTTCGATTCCATCCCACCGAAGAAGAGCTCGTCGAGTTCTATCTACGCCGTAAAGTAGAAGGCAAACGCTTCAACGTTGAGCTCATCACTTTCCTCGACCTCTATCGCTACGACCCTTGGGAACTTCCAGGTAACGAATTGATAAAAATCCCACCTTTACTCGATATGTTATTACAATCTAGGATTTATTAACTCTTGTAAAAATATTGTAGCTTTGGCTGCTATTGGAGAGAAAGAGTGGTACTTTTACGTCCCAAGGGATCGAAAGTATAGGAACGGTGATAGGCCTAACCGTGTTACGAAGTCGGGGTATTGGAAGGCGACGGGCGCTGATAGAATGATTAGAAGCGAGAGCCTTCGATCAATTGGGCTCAAGAAAACCCTAGTTTTTTACTCGGGCAAGGCTCCGAAGGGAATTAGAACGAGTTGGATTATGAATGAGTATAGGTTGCCCCAGCATGAAACTAAATCAATGGAAAAGGTATATTTTTTTTTTTCTTTCATTAATGGAGTATGTTGTTTATTTTTTCTGTTTTAAGGTAGCTTCTTCATAGATTCTGGTTGAAAATATGGCAGAAAGAAAAGAAATCTAACGGTATGTGCATTATTTTCAGAGATACAGCGAAGTGACTGACACCTGAGATTTATGTCAGAATTTGCTCTTTTGTTTTTTTACAGACATGTATGTATGTATCCTTAAATGCTTCTCTTCAAAAGATCACACCTACAGTATGAATGGATGAATCACATCAATTAATTGATTTGATTTCAAAATCCCTCATTTTATTTGATTTCACCATTTCAAATTCATTGGTTCTAATTTCAGGCTGAAATCTCTCTTTGCCGAGTCTACAAAAGGCCAGGAGTAGCAGACGATCATCATCACTCCATTATTACAGCTCCATCACCATCTTCTTCTCTTCTTCAAGAAAACCTCAATCTCTGCAAAAACAAGTCGAGCCCCAAAACACGAAAAAAATGGCCAAAATAACCCGAAGAAAAAGCCCAAGCACCAGCAATGATACATAGGCACATCACTAGCCCTTTCTCATCATCAGTCTTCTTACACCATAAGTCCTATGATGGGCCAACAATGTAGTAATTTCCCGACGAGCTCATCTCCTCACGGAATCGACGACCTCCATAAGATAGTGAATATAAACTGCTACCCCCAACAAAATCCTCCTCCACTGATCGGCCACGGGAATATGCACACTCTTCTTTCTCCTGATAATTTCTCAAGTCATTTGCAGCCCCGCCGACCAATGAGGACTGCCACATCAGCAGCAGAACTTGGGTTCGATTGCCAGGAATTTTTCTGATAGATTGTGGGATTGGAATGAGGTGTCTGAGGCGAGCAAAGATTATAATAATCTTTTTAAGTGATATATATAGATTTATATAGATATAATGGGCATGTTTTAGCATATATATGTGACAGGTTATAGAATGGCCTAAGGCTATGATGTTATATATATGCCATTGAGTTTCGTATCTATACTTTTGTTGGTTAAGCACTATGTGTAGTCATGACAAGCGGTAATAACATAACGATTTTATTACTTGTTTAGGGTTTTGTGGGTGTCTTCGTTAAAGAAAAGAAAAGTAAAAGCGTATGCTATAATAGTAATTTTAGTTCTCGTACTAATACGGGCGTAGATCATATCAGATCATCATTCGATTTATTTTTCTTTTCTTTCTTTGGTTACCGCAACAAAACACGAAGACGAACCCAGGATAGGCCACTGATTTCTATTCATGTGAGGTATATATCGGCACACAAAAAATGAAAATAATGAAGAATATGTCATCTCTCTACTACCCCCACAATTACAAATTAAAAACCCTGTTATGCATGAGAATAGATGACGATGTTGTCGTGATTGAATAGTTACAAAAAGATCGTTGACTTTCAGAAAGACCGCTCAGAGACAAAACTATACGTTTGGACTCGCTTCTGATCACGAGGAGAACATAATATTACCAATGCCACATTGCATTATTGAAATAAAAGTTATATGAAGCGAAATGTCTAAAAATGCTGTAAGATTATTTTTATATCTTGCATTAAGTTATTACAACTTTTAGGTTTTATATATGTTTGCACCGACAGCAATAGACTGGGTCAAGCTCTTTTCATTTCACAACGGCCTTTTTTTCAACATCACAACTGATAACTACAAATTATCTCAAGAACATTGGCCTAAAATCTCAGAAAATTGGTAGTAATGAAATCATAAAACCGTTCATCAAGGCGAAAAGAATCCTCCCTCATGGACAAGTAGCATAGCAGCTTATGAAAAGTCGATTCTTAGGAATTTTCATAGTTGTGTAAGATCCTCTCGGCAAGTAATAAATCATCTGGTGTTGTAACCTGCGATTTTCATGCATGGTTGAGTTCCGCAGAAAGATGAATCGATATTGAGTTGTTCAGATAGTTTTAAAGCAAGGTGTTGAGACTACCTTAATGTTAGTGTAAGAACCTTCAGTAATGTAGACTGGATGTTTAAGGTACTCTACATCGAAACATCGTCCGTAACTTCGAGCCCTTCCCTGTAAAAAAAGATATTGCCAAAACATTATGGAAAAAGTAAAGAAATCAATCTCGTTACTTAACATTGACTGCAAGAGAAGCCGAAAATGGGAATTAAATATGAAAACTGAAAAGTGTTCTCCTTCGCTGTTATTCGTGCTTGTTCTTGGCTTTTCTTGAATGGGAAGAACTCACCTATTAACAAGATCGAACCCTTTCTTGAGCAAGTCGAGTTTGATAACCTGAACGTTATAGTTTGAGATCATATGATACCTCAAAAATAAAGAAGAATTTGTCTTTCAAAAACATTGAGATATGCTAAAACGAGATTTTAGTAATAAAAATAACCTGTGGGGTTTGCATTTCCCAGAGCGTTCGCCTATCCAGGGTTTTAACCACAAAGAATCGCTGTCTGCCTGAAAATACAGACATCGAATGAAGATAAAAAAACGTTACATTCCACACAAAAGACTTCAAATTCTGAGTTGCTCTATGAACAGCCATGCGTTTATATTTGACAAGTGCAAAGCTCCTTCATTTAATTTGCTTTTTATTACCACTTTGATCGTTGCTTTAGAAGGAACGCCGAGCACAGCTGCTCCGATACGCCAACCATCCTTGAGAACCTAACTCAACGTTGCAGAAAAACTATTCGTTACTGAGATATATCTCGTCTCAATATGAAACCTTCGACAAGCAAACCTTTGATACGTCTTCCATCAAAACAAGAGGCCTTGCAGAATCGTGGATACAGACTAGTTCAGAGTTCGAATCAGTCGCCTGATATAGAAAGAAGAAAAAGAAAATAACACAATAAAAACTGTCAGGGAGTGATATAGAAAGAGAGAAACGAACTAATGATCCATACGCAAAGAGGAGCGATAGGCATTGTGTACCTCTAATCCACTGTAGACGGAATCTTGTCTCTCCTTCCCGGGCAATGCAAACTTAAGATCCACATTTATGTTCCCCTTGGAATCTAAAAGGAGACGTTTTTTTTGTAACTTTTACTTGCAAATTCGTTCGAAATGATATTCTAATTTAATACACGTAACGTGTGCTGACCTTCGAAAATGTCTTGATAAGAAGGATCGCAGACTACGACGATTTCCTTGACTTCGGGCATCTTTGAGAAAGTGTAGAAACTGCAAGGTAGTTCATAATGTGATCTGAACCATATAAATTATTACGTAAGTGCATTCAGTTGTCGCATCACTCACCTGTACAGCGCAATCGGCTGGCCAAGAAGTGGAAGATACTGCTTTGGCATGTTAGCCTGCGAAGGGCATAAAAACTTACATGAAATGGATAACGATTTTGCCAGAAAATGTCGAATGGGAAAGATCCCAAGAATTTACGCATAAGGTGTCTCAAAGCACAGAATCCATCGAACATCTCAGTCTCAATTGTCAATGCATCATTTCGATTTTGCTAAAAATTATGCCTACAGTTCGTAATCGACAACAAAATCCCACATTCCAAAGCTGAAATTTTTCCAGTGGGAAGCACATAACAGACTGTTGTTTTCGCAAATAGAAGAACATACAACACTTTCAATGAGAAGAGATTTGAATTACCCCCATTCTTTGCCTTTCCACCTGCAAGGAGAATAACAGAGACACTTTTCTCTTTGACCACCACATCTTCTGAGGCCTATCAAATCAGAAACAATCAATGTCAATGAAGGAATACGCGGCTAAATTAGTTCGAAAATCACATAAACATATGCATCAATTCAATCTACAAGCTCGTACCTGCAACGTTACTTCCGCAGAGCAAGCGATTTTCGAAGAAGAACATGTTGGGCTGTTCCAAGATTTGATTTTTCTGGTAGAATTACAACAACTGTTTAAATGGGTCGAATAATCCGAAGACAGGGGAAGAACTCTGACTGTGGGCGTCAAGAACAGAGAAGAAGATGATGAAGATGGTAAAGAATGAAACGTAGAAACAGAGAAAGTAGTGCCCAACGAAAGCGTCAACATATTAGCTCCACCAAACACACGATCAAGTTCAGCTTCGGACAGAGCTGTAGTATAGAGATTTGTCGGAATCGTCGCTAGTGAAAAAAATATATAACAATATATATTAGCTTCATGTGACACGAGGGAGTCAGATTTGGCACATTGTATAGCCTAATGTAATGTTGAATTCGAATGGTCAAAAATAAAGGGCCAACTTTGTTTTCAGAGGTAAAACAGAGTACATAGAATAATTCTCAGGTGCCTAATTAAAAATATGCAACTAATTCCTCAACATCTGTTGATATATACGAAGTTGAATATACTCTCGGCAATGTGAAAGTGACTAGAATCTGCTGTGAATTATTAAGTCAAATGTTTGCTAAAGGAAAATTGTCAATATATGATCATGTGTATGGATAAAATTAAAATTGAGGGTCACCACACCATTTTCATTGTAGGTGGGTAGCGTTTGAAAGTACAACAAAACCCAAGTTAGAAGCAACTACAGAGATTAGAACCGCAGTTAACAAAGACAGTTTTCCCGGACTAATTTCGGGCCATCAGTGCTTTTAGAGTCGGCTGTGATGTTATCTTTATCGGTAGATTCGAGCTCGGGAATCACGGTGGGAAGAGCTTCGATCATCTTTGCGACTTCTGATGGAGATTGCAATATTTTTCTCCTGTCAAAAGTACCCAAAAAGCGTGGACACAAAGCATATGTTAAGGCCAAACAAGAATGATCAAATCTCATGCTTACAGCCATTGTAATGAAAAGAATAGAATGTGAGGAAGTCAAGCATGTAAATAAAGGATATCTGTTTCTCCATCCTTTTTCATTCGCATGCTCGATAAGGTTTTTCAGTAAACGCAGCTCTCTACTGATATTCTGCACATGTATAATCAACAAGAGCATATTTCAAATGGAGAAGAAGGTTCAAACATGGGATTCCATTTAAGTGTAATAAAACCAGCAACAGATTGAATGAGTGAACACAAACATACAAAGCGGGTTATATCCTCGTGAAGCAGATTGGCCTTCTTCTGAAGCTCCTCCTGCAAAAGAGATACTTTTGAGTCTATCGATTGCGCAGAAAATACACTTCTAGACAAAATCATCTCTCAGATAGATAAAAATGTACTATATCCATGACTGAAATAATACGCTGATTGAAGTAGATTAGCGCTGGTGTTTTACCACTGTAGGCCTTTTGAGGTCACCATCTAGCATTGTCAATCTCAGCTCTTCACACTCTTCCTGAAACAGAGATATTCATCAGAACTAACACAGTCTAAAGAATCAGATCTTGAGTTAGAACTTGACTACCATCGTAATATCACCATCTGCGAGTTGGTGGTTTATAGGCAATTCTCCAGGCTTATCTGATAGTAATAGGATAGTTTCTGAACTGATTTCACCATCTGTCGCATCTTTAACACCTGTATGTATCAGAGAAAACAATACGAGCACGTCTTTAGTTGAGCATTGACATTTCTTCTTTTGTTGAACAAAATTTAAGGATCATATAAGTAAGTACCCGTGACTTGTAGCAGCCGGTGAGAATTATTTGCTGTAGAGTCGTTTGAATTCGACTTGATTCGAACAAAAGATCCAATAACCTTCTCTTTGAATGACTCGGGCGAATTAAGTAGCTCCTCAAGCCACATTCTTTTTAAGTACACAAGCTTCATGTTTTCAACTACAATGGCTGCAAAACAACTGTCTGGCAGAGTAACTACTCGCTCATTCTCCTCGGGACCTTCCTCCACAGTTACCTTTTGCCTCTTGTTTGCAACATCAGTCAACTCATCTTCATCAGTATTTCCAGCAAAGTGTGCCTCTAGGTAGTAAGACACCTCATGTTTTCTCAAAGTTCTTTCCCTAAAGAGAGCACGAAGCCTTTCATCACACAATATGACAGTCTTTTCGTCGGGATCCAGAAGCTTATTTTCGTTAATGTAGTCATTTATGATCGAGCCCACTTCACGCCGAGATAATTCTGCCTTACAATTTTTACCAATACTAGCAAGGAACCCGATAAGAGGCTCTGAGGCCCAACTGCAGTCCAGTCTTTTATATTTTTTGTCACGAATTTACTTTTTTCGCGACGTTTCTTGCCTCTATGCCTGTTCTCCAAGGAATCACCATCAGGCATCTCTTTTCTAGCTTTATCTTGTTCAGATTCTTTAAAATTGTTTTCCTATTACTCTGATTCCCTTCACCTCTTAGATCACTCAAATCGAATCCTTCTTGATCCTTAATGATCATGTAGTATTCCATGAATAACCATCCCTTGTTTCTCGATTTGTAAAATCCACGGGATCCTGAAATAATAAACAATTATGATGTAAGATTCTCGTTTCTCGATGAAAGAATGACAAAAGAAGGCATCTTCTAAAGGTAAGTTAAGATAGATGTGAAGTGAAGTGTAATGCCATGTTTCGTCAAATTTAGTTTGGCTCAAACATGCATAGTCTAGTTAGTGGTGGATAGCACGTTATTGCGCAACGGTTCGCTGGAGCCATGTCACATGAAACGGAGGGCACAGTATCGAGCACGGCACATGTTTGACGATATCAAAATAAAAAATATAGATGCATGCATAGTCATCTCTAACCCAACAATTCTGTGAACCAACCCATATTAACATAAATAAAGCGCATATTAACCTCCAAGCCTACCGTTCTGTAACCCAACCCAGCGCAAACTAAACTATCAATGCAACGACCGCAACGACCGTGGCGCTGACACGGTGAAGCCCCGCGCATTTTTGACAAATGGCAATGGGCTCTCACCGTGCTCACCATTCGCCATAGTGCACCATTCCACTGACTACTATGACGTGGATGCACAAGTATTGAGAAATTCAAATTGAAGATCGAGGATCAATAAGTAAGAAACACAACATGCTCAAATGAACACCAATTAACCTTATCACTCTAATGTAATTAATCATACCCCATCGGAATCATACTTCTTGTTTTCTTCTATAAGACGTGCGAGCTTCAGACATTCATCGCATAACCCATATTCCTTCTTAACAACCATAAAAGCTGCCATAGGTAGACAGCAGCGGCATACAGCTTTTGGACATGTGTAGCAACGAACGTCCGCTGATTTCTCGCAACACATGCGTAATGCCAAGCTGCAATAAAAAATGTGTATCGTTAGGAATTGCGCAATAGTATGTACTTTGATGGTTGTATGCGACAAAAGAGATTATAAATGCTTGATTAAGTATACAAACGCAATGAAGGTTGTTGTAGAATATAATGACAACTTACAGGAAGTACTTAAAACGTGCAGCACATAGTAAAGGGGAAACATGTTATTAATAAATGTCAACTTACCACAACGCCAATGGTCTTCATTACCTAAGGTGGTATCTTGCGCCTCCATACACCTGCGGTGGTACGTCTTTGAACATTTCCTGGTCACGAAATAACAGAATAACGAATTTATATAAGATTGGTCATTATCATGATAGCTAGTTGACAGCATTAATAGAGTCATTTGTGATTCCCATATGAGCAAAGTTATCGAAAATGGTAGTTAGATCGTTCGGAAAGGATTCAACTATAGTGTTAGATTAGATCCATAAACTCACGTTCATAGGCCATCATATCTCGATATACTAGCAAGCAAATGCAGTTAAAATCCTCCAAATCTCTTGCTAGTGCTACTATGAAGAGTTTGATTGCTACGTAAATCATGAACATCTCACTATGCTAAACCGGTATTCAAATATGGTCTTCCTTAACCGTTAGCTTTCAAACCATTGCTATTTACAATGGTATTTCCTATCTAGCCACTAAAAAGCTATCAGATCATCAAAATCAGAGAGATAGTAAAAGAAGTGAGTCCTTTGTTAAGAACAACAAACATAATTCAACATTGCATTAGCAAAAAATTATAGACAGACAATTAAACAACAGACGCAGGCAAAGTATTATTTTCGATCAAAGCTCTGATTTTTGTAGCCCATTCATTTATAATGCATGGCAACACCCACAACTATTTTCATAGTGTGAACAAGAAAGAGCAAGAAAAAAAGAACATACTCGTCGTCGCAAATCAAGAGTTTACCGCCATCTTTGCAAATAAAACACCAATCTTCTGCAACTTTTTTCGTTCTTGTTTCAACCTTTTTCCTGGGTTTTCTCTCCATGCCTGCATCCCATACAATGTTTCTTAGATTCGTTACAAATAAACATAAATGGGAGATCAAATCAATGCACAAAGAGAGCGAGTCTGTAGCTATTCACTTCCATGAAAGCGCATTGAGTCATTAAGTTGAAGTTGTTAATTAACTTCCTCAAATTTATCGAACTGAGTGTATCTTAATTAATACGTATCTTTTAACCGCATAAACAAAACGAGACGATGGGAATGATCTGAACCAAAATTCGTCCCCCCCCAACAACCAAACCAATTCAAAACAAATGTATCATTTGACAATAACCATTTGACAAATATTCAACTACCCATTTTTGGTTCTTTTATCTCCTTGCGATCTGTCACCTTCGCTGTCAAGTTGTCTCCTGACCTCTCCTCCTTCCTAGTGATGACGGTTTCTGTTTCAACAACAACTATATGAAAAATTCACGACAATGTCAATTCCTAAAACCAACACGAAGAAAATATAAAACTCAATGCAGACCAGTTTCCGATTCTTTTCTCTTCTCGTTCCCATTTGTCGCATTTGTTGTTAGGTCGTCTCCTAATGTCTCCTCCCTCATTTTGACAGTCTCTGTCTCAACAGCAACAATCATTTCAAATCACAACTATATCACTTCATAATAACAACACAACCAAAATACAGAAACATACCCATTTCTGATTTTCCATTCTCCTCATTCGGGTCTGTCGCCTCAGCCATCGGGCTGTCTCCTAGCTTCTTCTTCGTCGTTATGACACTCCCTGATTTAAACAACATTGTCACATAGATTCATAACAATTATACCAACAACACAGTAAAACCAAACATACCCACTTTTGACCGCACTAGTTTAACCTCCTCGCGCACTACCCGAATCTCCTCGCGCACTGACCGAAGCTGTTCCATAATCTCCGAAAACCCAGCAGCAATTTGTGTTCGTAAACCATCGATATCTGCAGTCCCAGTACGGCGCTGGGCAAGTGGATGACGCTTCTCAACAGACACTGGAGGCGAAGCCTCCGTACCAGCCTGCTCAGATGGTCGCAAAAAATTCGAGTTTATGGTCGAATTCAACTAATAAACAAAGAGTTCGACCAAAATGAATGAGTTCAACTCCGATTTCGACCATGAATGAACTTAAATGAATGAATATGGCGGAGTCAATCAACGCCGACCAAATCAATCAATTCTATCTCGTCCCAAGATAATCCACTAAACGGACCCAAATGGTCGATTTGACGAAGCATAATCCCCCAACGAAGTCGAATCCAGCTCAAAACCCCACATCCGTAATCAGCAAATCTAAGCTAGAACTCAAATCTAAAGTCGATACGCTTACCTTCGGAGTGACTTCCTCGACTACTCTACTTGACTTTCGATTCTTCGAAGTTTTCGCCATGTCGTTTCGGCTTCGGAACGAGTAACGACGACAGAGTGCGAGTTGGAGTGAGACCGAGAGATGATATTATACGCCTTCAGGAGAGAGAGAGAGAGAGAGAGAGAGAGAGAGAGAATGATTGGGAAATGAACCGCGCGAGGGCTTTAAGTAGGCGGCGGAGTCAATTAATTAAAAAAAATGTCAACCTTTTTCTTACATTAAATTCTGTATCTACCCATTTTCCCAAGGTTAGATGAATGATATCTCTATCACTAAACTTATTACAAAAAGTAATTTTCAGTTTTGAAGACTTTAATCCTATCATAATTACTCTTATATGTTACTTCATCCGTTCCAATATGAATGTAGTTTCTACAAAATTATTTTGGTCGTTTTAGGTTTTAAAAAAAATTGCTCGATTTCAAATTTGCCCCTCATATTAAATAAGTAAAAAAGAGAGATAATGATGACATGACAAATAATTAATGAGGAATAAAAGGAACATGTTAATAAATTTCTTAATATGTGTGAAGAAGCGCTAAACGACATTAATAATGGAACATAAGCGTATCCATATGCCTAATTTGTAATATTTTGAGGGATGTAATTAATATTTATTCAGTTACACAATTAAAGTATCACTTTTAACTATTAAAGTATTTAATCATCTTTCTGCACTTCACTAAATAAATGCATATGACTAAATATGGACTCTAGATTATTTTTTTTTATTTTTAGTTGCATCTTTTGTGTTGGTTAATAGAGTTTATAAGAAGGTTTCTAAAAATTAATATATTATCAAGTTTAATATGTTATTTTTGAAATGTTAAAGTGTAGAGTTAACTTAAATAAAATTAATTAATATTTAGTGTAACTAAGTCAATGGTTGCTGAATCACGTATTAATGAAAAATTAATATTAATTAATACTTGAAATTACTATGACTCCACTGTCATTAAAACATCTCCAGTCAACACTAATTTTCCAACACAAACACAAAATTTACTCCAATAGACACTCATACGCATACCCAAGATAGGTTTATACCAATTTATATCTCTTATAAACGCATCTCTTGCCATTAATATGGATTCAGGTGTGGCGATGGAGTGCTTTCATAATTCATTTTGCCATCGATAGCTCTTCACTATTTTGGGTCTTCATGTTTTCCCAGCGGCTTTTGATTAATGTTCAATTTTACTAATCTATCAATATAGCAAATTTTACCATTTTATTTTTGTGTGAGATTTCACATTTTTGCTTTAACTTTTAATCAAAATCACTACATAATGTTCGATGGATTCATCCATCATGGGCCGCCGGTTTGGGCTAATAAGCCCCTAAAGCCACGCGTTGATGTTTTCTTACCCATATTTGAGTAGAAAGATTAGCTACATGAAAAAATAAATCATGCATAATGTAACGAAGATTCTCTAAAAATTCTAAACAAATGTAACCTAGTAAAACAACTATTACATACTCTCTTAGTTTTGATACGAAAATAGTATAATGGATCAAAATGGGGGCTATGTTTCATTATGAGAAGGCCAATGCACTCCTTCCCTCGGACAAGAAGATGGTAATAATAATGGGGCTGGCTGAGCTATGAAGGTTGGATATTTCTTCCCAGGCATCACAACTGAGAACTCCGATGATTCCTCACTAGTTCGTCTCAACTGTCAACAACAAAATAAAATAAGCTGATTATCATATATATACAATATTCAAAACTAAGTGAATTAAGGAGTTATATATATACCGTTTCTTGATTTGCCAATTTCTGCGATATTATATGATGTCTTGAATCGAGCCGTTGTTGTTGTTACTGTTGCTTCTTTCCCCTTCGCCGCCGGCCGCCGAGGCGTTTGGCCGGAAAAGATGTTCGAACAAAGCCATGATGAGAAACATGGATATGAGTACGGCCGTCGCCACGAATCCAAAGGAAATGGCGTTCATCGAAGAGTCGAAGCTCTTCCATGGAGCATTATTATTGTCAGAAGAAGAACTTGGATTCGAAGAACTGCTGCTATAAAAATTCCACGCCTTTCCTCGTCCACCTGAACTACTAATCTCACTCATGTCTGTTTCAGTTCTTGATATTTATGACCTGCGTAAAAGAGGGTCTTTTATGATCGACTAATAAAACCCTAATCATGGAATTTAATGCCAGATATAATCATGAAAGAAGCTGCAATAATCAAGTCTGTTGGCCATTTTAGAACCTTTGTGTTTAAGGCAACATCATAACGCGACAAGTTAAAGCACAATGCAAGAATTTGATGAGCAGATTTGAGAATGTACGGTAAATTACCAGAAAGAGAATGAAGAAGAAGAAGGAGAGAGCCACCGATGAAGATTCTTTGTGGCGAAGAGAACAAGACAAGAAAACACTAAAGCAATGAAGCATTTACTCACTTTGCTGCTTATATGGAGCTGAGCCCATCTTTTCTTTGACAATTTAAAGCGACCATATGGTTTTCTAGATAAATCCCAGTTGTTACAGTTTTTTTAATGTTTTTGATTATATAATATAATATTTAGTATTAGATGCCTCACTTAATGAGAATGTAACTTGTCTCGGAGAAGCAGATCTGAGGCAATCTTTGGCTATGGGCCTTTGCTGTCAGGCGAAGGTGACAAAGTTTGTACGATTTTTATTAATTTTATTTGATTTACTTTTTTTTAGATAAATAAGCATGTGTATTGTTTATTTTCATTACATCGTATTTAATATAAGGGTCAATTAGAAAGTAGGACCCATTAAGGTTTGATTTCGAATTTAGGTCATGTTTAGAATTGTTTAGGTTAAAGGACGCATTTTTGTGATGTAAAAAAAGCGGTATGAAAAATATATGAACTGGTATAGAATGATCGTTTTGTGTTACAAATTTCAACATACTGGTATGTCAGAGCAATGAAGTGGTACTGCAGAAAATAAACTGGTATCTGATTACATAAACTGGTAGCGAATTATGGTTTTGAATTTGAATATACTGGTATGAAAGAGCAATGAAGTTGTACTTGCAGAAAATGGGTCCTTAGAACTAAATTTTTTGACAAGTGGGTCTGAATCCTAAATGATAGTTATTGGGGGCTGAAATGAAAATGCCCCTCGATGTAACGTTCAAGAAGCATAAAAATGAGAATAAATGTTGGAAATCTCTTACAGCTAGAGCTGTGGCGCAGCACCTGAACAGAAATAATAATGCAACTCAAGTAAATGATTTTAAAAATAGAGTTTGCATGGTGGGGTGTAAGTGTAATAGGGATAGTGAGATCGAAAAAAATAAAGGAGGTGATGCTGACCGTAGCCATATTTGATTTTAATTTTATTAATGTCATTATAGCTTTGTAGGAGAAAACTGCCGTGCAATACAGACTTAAATATTTTCAAATAAATAAATGAAATCTTGCAAATATTGAAATGGAAGAACCATTATTGGATTTCTTTTTTAAATAGAATAAGTGATTCTCCACTCACATTTATTTATTTAATAGGTTTTAAGAACAATAGATTGATGGAACCTTTTTCTTTTTCTTCAAATGGGGCTAAACATCTTTTTCAACAAGGCAATCACCATGTCTTTGAAATTTTTTATCAATGTTCATTTTTTACCTAATCACTCCATGTGCACTATACATGTGTGTGTGTTAAATAAAAGATGAAAAACATGTAACCAAGTTAAATGGAAAATTACTTGAAATCCAGGTGTTAGAATAGAACAACTTACAAATACAATATTTTATTAAAATAAAAAATATATCTGTTATTATGTATTATCACAACTTGTACTAAGTATAATAAAACTTACTTAACACCACCACAATTGTTCAAGGAAAAGCTGTATAATACACGACAATTTACTTCAAGACAGCGATACACCTCACTTATGATCTTGACATAGCATAACCCTGCAATGGCTTTATTTATTGGAGTCATCTCAATATAAAAGAATATGTAATAGTTTTCTCCGACGATGAGTAATGAGACAATTCTTAAAGATAAGGGTCCCGTCCCATGACAAGAATTAAGAATGAAACAAATTTTGAAAAAGAAGTATCAAAACTGAATCATGGTTTTTCCTCTTTTATTTTATGTATCTTCTTTTGATCTATCTTTATCTCGTGAAGTCTCTCCAACCGAAGCAAAGCTAAGAATAGCTTTCACTTTTCTAGCATGTAAATCAATCAATCTACTGTGTGTTAAGTTGTTGTCCTAATTAATGGAAATATATGTGGTCATCTCCATATTATATCCAACATTCATATTCATAATTGAAATAATTATATATCTTCATAATATTTTATAAAACTTTAACTAACGCATGTGGTTTTTTGGATAATCCCAAATAGATTTCAAAGCTTAGCATATAGAAACTCTGAATCAGTTGCATGAAAGTGTGAGAGACAATCACATTTTCCAAGACTACAATATATGTGAAAAAAATTAGCTTTTTTGCTGGCGAACCACATATTCATTTACTTTTTTTTTTCACTTATTTCTTTGCTTTATCCTTAGTCGAAGACATTTCTTTTTGGAAAAGTCCCATGTGAAGGTCATTTACTTTTTGTTCGTGTTCTACACAAAAAATAAAAATTCAATCAAGGCTATTAAAAATTAAATAGCAAAAAAAAATGCACAATTATTGTACGACGAAGTTAATTAACGAGTAGTATGCAGTAAGTGGATTAATGGTCCTAGCGAAGTCCCAAGTCACGTGTTATGAACTGATGAAATAGTGATTAAAAAACATCTACGACATCCTCAAATTATTTTTTCATTGAGATTGATGATGCGTGACAGAATATTTACAAGTACATTCATTCATTATATGTTCTTGCTTAACTTATTAAATATCGATCTTTAATACATCGCCAACCAAAGTGGTCCTGAGGTAATAATCCTTTCACGATCTACCTATTTACGTTAAAAATATAATAATACTATGTTATTATGTAGGCGGGTACTTTAAAGAGGAACGAGTGATTCTTCTTCTAATAATAATTTAGTAAATTCGCTCGGAAATTAAAAGATCTCAAAAGAGATCATAGCCCATAAGCTGTAACCTTAATCAAAGCCCAGTATTCATTTCACGTTTAAAACTCCCATCTCTGATCATCGAAGGTGGGCTGTGAGCATCTTTTCCAAGAAATAGACAACTGTTTTTCTGTGTTTTTGCTCTCATAATTAATCTGATTGTTCCATGCAATATTGATGATATGTGTAAATATAGTGTCTGCGTGTTTGCTGATCTTGATATTGGGAGGCGAAAAAGATGTGATTTTTACGGACATAAACTGCAATCTAGTGCTTTTATGCCTCTAGCTTTCTTGTGACTTCAAGGTTCAGGAAAATGGTGATACAATCATGTATATTGTAATGAAATTTAAAGTTTGAAGCTTGCTTGTTGAACTTTCTCATTTTACAAAAATAAAAAATGGAGTCTTGATTGCGATATTAGTCTTGTTTTTGTAGCTACTATGTTTTAATTGTTTTATACGAAATGATAGTAGCAACAAACAACAAGCCAACCTTCGGCATGTTCCACGCCATCACGTTTGCTAGGTAATAAATATATATATATATATATATAATATATATATATATATATATATAATATATATATATATATATATATATATATATCCAATGTTTCCGTGATGCATCTGTTTATTATCTTATTACAAAAAAAAAAAGCCTCTTTGCGTGCAAAACATGAAAAATGTTTTAAGTATAAAAAAGTCGACGCTTTATTAATCTATATAAATCGTCTTCTAAGCAAAACCCTCGATATAAAAATAAACACCCAATAAATTAACAGAGCCACCATGTCTCTAAGACAAAGACCACCGCCGTCATCGATCTCCGACCAAGCACCGCCACCCGCCGCAACCCTTTCCGACGACCCACCTCCGCGTCGCCGTCCTCAGCAAAATTCCCAAAACGCCCTCGCACAAGCCCTAGAAAGCACGGCCCACCTGGCGAACTTCCTCCCCACGGGGACATTACTGTCATTCCAACTCCTCGTGCCAATATTCACCAACAGCGGCGCGTGCGACGCCGCGACTCGGCCGCTGACCTCCGTTTTACTCCTCGTCTTGGCCCTTTCTTGCTTCCTGGCTTCTTTCACGGACAGCGTTAGAACCTCGGACGGCCAAGTTTCTTACGGGTTCGCCACCTCCAAGGGGCTTTGGCTGTTCGACGGCGGCTCGTCGTCGTTGGCCGTGGATGCTTCCGAGTTGGTAAAGTATAAGTTGGGATTCTTGGATTTCGTACACGCTTTCTCGTCGGTGCTCGTTTTTGCTTCGGTGGCTTTGAGGGATAAGAACGTGGTGGCGTGTTTGTATCCCTCGCCGGCGCGTGAGGTTGAAGAATTCTTGGATATTGTTCCTATTGGGATTGGAGTTATGGCTAGCTTGCTCTTTGTGACTTTTCCTAGCAAAAGGCATGGGATTGGATACCCTATTTCTAGAACTAGAGACTGATATTATATCTCTTCCTTCTCTATTATGGGTCAGTTTCTTTTCTTGCACGAAAGTCGAAGGTTGTAAACTGTAACCAAGTGTATCGTGGTAGAAAGGGTTGACTTTGTTGTTGGATTAGTTCTCTTATTCGTTATTTTCAGTATATGAAAACATATTATGAGATATCTCCAACTCATAAATTCATTCTTAAACTCAAAATGAGGTAATTTTCCTTCAACGCTCATTCTCATACTAAAAGGATCTTTTGTAAATTATCAATTTTATTCACAAGTTTTGTAGCTTCATATATTAGAGCAGAATATTTTTTAGAATTAATTTGATGAACTAAAAAAAATGTGTGGCCGTGTGTGGTTTGACTCATCATTTGAGTTTCGATAAGAATCATTGCCACGTTAAACAAAGAAGATCGATCGCCATTCATTCGCAAAGGAATTTTCATTTAATAAATCAGGCTCCACACACACAGACAGACATATATATATATATATATATATCAAGATAGAAGTCGAATTAGAGATATCAAGAGAACTGTTGTAATGGCAAAGAAAACACTGATCCAAGCTTTGCTCGTTGCTCTCATCGGCTTTGCTATGATCTCAGGTACACATATTAGAACATTTGAGTCTTGATTAACTGAAAAAAAAAAAGTCGTCCTAATTTTCTTTCTCTATCATAAAATATATTAATTCAAACACTTGAGTTTTATTTTCCCTTCCGTGTTAGGATCCGTTGGTAATGTGTGCAACGTCATTGATTTATCGGGAGACATATGCAGGCCCGATGAAGCTCAATCGCCATGCAACACTGCATGCAAACACTACGCTAGATATTTATACGATCACTCTGAGTGTGTGAAGGATACTCACAGAGTTGATTACTACTACTGCAGGTGTTTTTACAAATGCCCTAATGGTCCGAATTAATGCTCGCGAACCCATGTAATAATATTTTCCATTGTCTAGTGTTCCATAATAATTATGTGTCTCGTGGATGATTATTCTGCCGATGAGATTTTCTCGTCCCTTCACTGGAAATTGACCTCGGTAACGCTGACCCGCGACGACTCGGATAATAAACAAATCCGCATATAAACAAATGCATATTAACTAATATAAAGTGTTTTTGAAAAATAAAAAAAAGTGACATCTAAATACCCATTTGAGTAAAAAAAAACTTACAAATCAGTTCCTATGTAAGAAATTTTTACAGATAGGTACCCGTTTTACTGTTTGTACCAATTTTCTCAGTCTTGCCGTACCTTCTTATGTGTGTATTGCGTATCGCGTCACGCGTTTATACGGTACCTATACGACGTACCTTAATGTGTTTTATATATGACGTACCATTTCTCGACGTATTACGTACCAAAATATGTTGATATGCCGTACCTAAATGTGTTATGACGTACCTGAGGCGGATCTGGTACCTATGTGCAAAAAAATTATTCTATTAGGTACCTACATTTAAAAAACTATACTGACAGGGTACTAAATTACGTGTTTTTATCCAAATGAGTATTAATGTGTAAAGACCCCGTAAAAAAAGTTTTAATCTTGTTCTTTAGTGGTTTGTGAAGAAATCATCACCGACTAAAAACACCGACTTAATCATATGGTCTATTGAGTCATCATCCTACGTTGCATTTAATTACCATATGATCAACCTATCATCTGCCACGTTGAGCAGTCTAGAAATAATTCAACCGACTTAAAGTTATATATATATATATATGTGATATGTGTGTCTATGTTGGTGTGTGTGAGAGTTGTGTGAGAGTTGTTATCTAGTGTCTAATAAAAGTCATTGTGTGGGATTATAATAAAGCAAAAGTGAGTTTTTGTGGTTGTGTTCGTAAGGTGTAAGGCAATATAATAATTGAGTGACCACCCTTCTTAATATATAATAGTTTTGTTATAATCATTCATCGTCCCACTCCAATATTTAACAAGTGGTATCAGCGCCACACCGAAGTCACGCCGGAGCCACGTTGAAAAGTTCGAGTGTCAGCGGGAATATTGCTGGTTCATCTGTTGTCGCTGATAAAGTAAGATTGAGTCGGAGACATCGTGCAAAATAAAAATAAATAAATATATTGTGAAGCGCGTGAGGCTTGCTTGGTTACGAGGAGGTAATCCAAGTCACGATGGCGGACCTACAGTCGGTAGGCGGAATGGAGAAACTCAACAATCAAAATTACGCAACGTGGCAGACTTGCATGGAGTCATATCTTCAAGGGCAAGATATATGGGAGGTAGTCGGCGGAGACGAGGTCACACAACCACAAGAAGCCGGAGCCTTACGGAAATGGAAAATTAAGGCGGAAAAGGCCATGTACGCACTCAAGACAACTATCAGCAAAGAGTTGCTGGAACACATACGAGATGCAAGCACTCCAAAAGAAGCATGGGACACACTGGCGGCACTATTTTCGAAGAAAATGAATTCAAGCTGCAACTTCTCGAGAACGAGCTTCTATCAATCAGACAAGGGAAATGTCGATACGCGAATATTTTAAAAAGGTACGTTCCCTTTGCCGTGAAATCTCTGAGTTGGACCCGACTGATAAAGTTTTAGATGCTAAAATAAGAAGAATTATTATTCACGGTCTAAGACCGGAATTTAGAGGTATTATAGCCGCCATACAAGGTTGGAAAGAGCAGCCTTCCTTGGTAAATCTTGAAAATATTTTAGCTGACCAAGAAGCGTTGACCAGACAAATGGCGGAGGTCTCATTAAAGAAAGATGATGAACTTTTATTAAGTTATAAAATTAAGGGGAGACCTCACCAGCAAAATAGACGAGATAAGAAAGAGTTTGTTAAAAGGGAAGAAATAAGCTCTGAAACAAAGGGGTTCCAACAAGGTCGCTATAACAAAAATCAGAAGCTCAAGGGAATTAAAAAAGGTCCATGCTATGCTTGCGGTAAACCAAATCATTTTGCTAGAGATTGCTGGCATAGGAAAAAGACCGCTGAAGGGAATACAGTAATTTCCAAAAGTCACGAGACTAAGAACAGCGAGGATGAGTGGGACGTAGAGGCATCTACTGCGATAATCGAAGACAACAAGGAGGAATTTATCGGTGAGATTCCAAATGAAAGAACTTGGAGAACTTAAACATTTTCTGGGGCTCGAGTTAAAGGAGACAGGTGATGGATTACTACTTTACCAGTTAAAATATGCAAAAGATCTGCTCAGAAAATTCGGCATGATCGACTGCAATCCAATATCAACCCCAATTGAAGCAAATGCCAAAATATGTGCGGAAGATGGCAAAGACTTGGAGAATGCAACTATGTACAGGCAGCTCGTTGGAAGTCTGATTTATTTGACGCTAACAAGGCCAGATATCTCATACGCAGTGGGGATCGCAAGCCGATTTATGGAGAAGCCAAAGAAGCCACATCTGGAGCTAGTTCGTCGCATACTGAGGTACATAAAAGGAACAATTAATTATGGAATATTTTATGGAAAGAATAAAGATATCAAGATCACTCGCTATTGCGACGCGGATTATGCTGGCTGTCGGGATACAAGAAGGTCAACTACTGTTACGTATTCAAGTTTGGATAAGCTGCAATATCCTGGTGTAGCAAAAGGCAACCTACGGTATCCCTGTCAACTGCGGAAGCTGAATATCGAGCAGCAGCGATGGCAGCTCAAGAAAGCACTTGGCTGGTGCAGTTATTGAACGACTTACATCAGCAAATTAGTGACACGATGCAGATATTTTGCGATAATCAATCTGCTATACGCATAGCAGAGAATCCGATATGTCATGCGAGGACAAAACATGTTGAAGTGCATTATCACTTCGTACGCGAAAAGGTGCTCAAAGGGAGATTGAGCTGAAGCACATCAGTACGGAAGATCAAGTAGCCGACGTGTTCACCAAAGGACTCACCGTCACAAATTTGAGGAATTTCGAGCACGCATGGGAATGGTCCTAATGGAAAATACAATACGAGAGGATGTCGGTGCTGAAGGGGAGAATTGAAGAAATCATCACCGACTAAAAACACCGACTTAATCATATGGTCTATTGAGTCATCATCCTACGTTGCATTTAATTACCATATGATCAACCTATCATCTGCCACGTTGAGCAGTCTAGAAATAATTCAACCGACTTAAAGTTATATATATATGTGATATGTGTGTCTCTGTTGGTGTGTGTGAGAGTTGTGTGAGAGTTGTTATCTAGTGTCTAATAAAAGTCATTGTGTGGGATTATAATAAAGCAAAAGTGAGTTTGTGTGGTTGTGTTCGTAAGGTGTAAGGCAATATAATAATTGAGTGACCACCCTTCTAATAATATAATAGTTTTGTTATAATCATTCATTGTCCCACTCCAATATTTAACAGTTTGGTCAGGTCAATTCTGCTTAACATGACTATCATTATATTTTAGAGGATAAATATTATAGCCAAATTGAATTCAGAAACCACACACCCGGCTACGCATTTTTTTTTTTCTTTTGGGTTCATACCCACTAATTATCAAGATATCGATTGCAGTAATAGTATATATACAATAATAAAAAGCAGGCTCCTTTTTCTTTGTTATCTATGTATGTATATATATATATATAGTAAGAGAAAACCCCAATTGAAACGAATAGCTAGATGACACTTAGAATACTAGCAAGGGTATCGTGGTAGAAAAGGTTGACTTTGCTGTGGGATTAGTTCTCTTATTCGTTATTTTTCAATAGACTAAAATATATTATATAATATTATATAAAGGAAAAGAAAGAAAATATGGTGTAGTTAATTTAAGGAGACTTTTAGTTTCAGGCCCCCCATAAGTATCATTTATGATTCAAGCCCTCATAGCAAAAAAAATTTAGTTTTAAGGATCCATTTTCTGCAGTATCACTTCATTGCTCTGGCATACCAGTATGTTGAAATTTTGTAACACAAAACGATCATCCGGTACGAGTTTATGATCATCTGGTACCACTTCATTGCTCTGGCATATCAGTTCATTTCTGCAGTACTACTTCATTGCTCTAACATACCAGTATGTTGAAAGTTTGTAACACAAAACGATTATTCTATCAGTTCATATTTCTTTTATACCACTTTTTCACACCACACGAAATGAGTCATTTAACCTAAAATTTAATGGGACCTGATTTCGAATTAACCCTTAATTTAATATAATAAATGAAGATAAAGAATGTATAAAATATTAATTTTATGTGTCGGAACATGTAGTGGAATACGAGAGGAAATCCCTAGACGGGTTGGTCACTCACTACTCACTAACATACAAAAATCCCGAGCGAAAAAAGAAATTCTTAATTTCTAAATTCATTAAATTTCCATCTTTATTTCACTAAATAAAGAAGATTATTGGTCGAATGAGGTTTGACGTTTGACTCTTATCATTTATATTTGGATAAGATCATTGCTAATTACTAAAGAAAACGGAAAAAAAGTGGATGGCGTTCGACTCATCATTTAAGTTCCGATACGAATCATTGCCACGTTAAATAAAGAAGACAATCGCCATTCATTTGCAAGGAATATCGATTTTCGTTTCAATATCTACATAATAATATAAATGAGGAAGATGGTTGAAATGGCAAAGAAAACACTGATCCAAGCTTTGCTCGTTGCTCTCATCGGGTTTGCTCTAATCTCAGGTACATATTAGAACAATAATTCTGACATTTTTGAGTCTTTTATTAACTAAAAAATATGTGTAATGCAAACATTTGAGCTTATCTTTTTGTGCCGTATAAGGATGTGTGGGGAAGAAGGTGTGCAAAATTGATTTGGGAGATCCATGCAGGCCTAATAACGAATATCAACAATGCATTGATGAATGCAAACATTACACCAGCAATTTTTACGATCACGTTGAGTGTGTGAAGGATATTTACAAAGTTGATTTCTATTACTGTAGGTGTTTTTACAAATGCCCTAATGGTCCGAGAATTAATGCTTGAACCCCCGTTATATTATTCCATTGTCTTGTATATGTTCCATAATGATTAATTATGTGGTTTCTTTGTGGATGATTATTCTACCGATGAGATTTTCTCGTCCCTTTACTGGAAATTGACCTCAATAACACAGACCGACGATGACTCAGCTAATAAACAAATCCACAAACAAATACTCCCTTCGTCCCAAATCATTTTGACATTTGGGGTTTTGCACGGATTTTAAGAAAATTGAATATTTTAGTAATATAGTAAAGGTAAAAAAGTGTATATTTTGACACGTCTTTTGAGAATATTTAATATAATTATATTGATTGTTTGTGATAGTTTTTTTAGTAAATAAGTAAATGTACAAAAGAAGTGGGACGTCCGATATAGTAAAATGTATAAAATGGTTTGGGCGGATGAAGTAGTTACTTAGAGGATAAATATTATAGCCAAATTGAATTCCGAAACCACACACGGCCACGGCATTTTTTTTCTTTTGGTTCATATCCAGTAATTATCAAGATATTGATTGCAGTAATAATATATCTAAAATAATGAAAAGCAGACTCCTTTTTCTTTTGTTTATCTATGTACATATAAATGTATTTATATTTAAGAGAAAACCCCATTGAAGGAATAGCTAGAAAAACAAGAAATGGCTGAAAAGGCAAACAAAACACTCCAAGCGTTGCTTGCTGCTCTCATTAGCTTTGCTCTCCTCTCAGGTACCTAACTCTGATCTCAATTCGCCCCTACCAGTGACGACTTTTTGCTTCTTTCTTTTCTTCTTTAGTTCTTCCTCACTACTACCAACTAAACTAAACATGTGCGCCGCGTAGGTTGTAATGGGAAGATCTGCAAATCAGATCTGGGAAATCCATGCAAGCCTTCAGATTTATCTCCATGCATTATCGTTTGCAGATATTTCACTGCTTATTTGTACGACCACGTTGAATGTGTGAAGTACGACGACGGTCCACAAAAGGATAAATATTCCTGCAGGTGTTATTTCAAATGCAATAAATTATAATTGTCTGCTCAACCTTATTGTAATCCTTTGTTTTAATGTCGTCATGACAAAGATTATGCATGTCTGTTAACAACATAATATTATGATATAGTAATATCACCGTAATATAATATTGGCTCACTTTAAACAAATGCCCGTAATGAGTTATCTTTTATATGGGTTGATACGAAATTATAAACCACTGCGATGGTTTGTGTGTGTGCTAGGCTGGCCGAAACTAGACATTTTTGCGATTTTTTATATTTTAACAGCGCATTTTTAAATTATTTCAAGATTTAGTCACGTGTCTGATTTTTTTATTTGGCTTGAAAATGAAAGATCCTTTCCTCTTTTTATGATTTTATTAATTTATTTTAGGTGCATTTTCATTTCAGGCCCCTACATAGCTATCATTTAGGATTCAGACCGCTTGGCAAAAAATTTAGTTTTAAGGACCCATTTTCAGCAAGTACCACTTCATTGCTATTTCATATCAGTATGTTCAAATTTTGTAACACAAAACCATAATTCGGTACCAGTTTATGATCATCAGATACCGATTTATTTTCTGCAGTACCACTTCATTGCTCTGCCATACCAGTATGTTGAAATTTGTAACACAGAACAATCATTCTATACCACTTCATATATCTTTCATACAACATTTTTACACAAACAAAATAGGTCCTTTAAAAAAGTTGTCAAACAGGCCTGAATTCGAAATCAAACCTTAGTGGGGCCTGATTTCGAATTGACCCTTTATTTTAACTAAAATCAAATCGCAACCACGGCCTGGGCCTGGCCCAACAAGCGGCTCATTATTAGAAGCCCATTGCCCAAAAATTATGCATTCAATTATTGCATTGCATCGTCCCGCCATTACAGAGCCCGCTTCGACTTCAAATGAATTCCATGCTGGTATTAAGCAGAGAACTCAGAAGCATATTGACAATTGATTAGAAGTTTGTTTCTCTATCATCCACTGAAGCATAACCATAGGAGAATTCGCTGCTATCGAGAATCCATCTCATGCGGTATGCAATCAATTTCTCTAATTACGCTTTCTATTGAAGCTTTTGACGCAATTTAGGGTTTAGATATTGTTACGGAGGCGGTGTTTCCTGGTGAGAGGCTACGGATTGTTTTCGTGTTACTTCTTCGGACAGTTTCATAATATCATCTTCTTTGTGTACGAGTTTTATCAGTTGTTAGTTGTTACATGTAATTTATCTGGTAAATATCTGCCTGGCCTGGTGTGCCTTTTAGCTCCGGTGCTCAGTGTCGTAGATGTTGGATTTTTATGTTAAGTGGCCTTTTACTTCTTAATTTCTCATTTTACAGTTTGTATGCAGATCAATGACTTGCAGTTTCTGAGGATGTGAATATTTCAAAAAATCTGAAGCAACATGCTTGTAATCGATGAAGGAAATGCAAACAAGGCAGGCATTGACACGCATTTCTGAAATGTCTTTCCTTTTTTCTACTTTAATTTTCTTTAAGCACCGTATGAGCCATTCTTACTGAAGGAGTGCAACCCAAAATGGCGATTTGAAGTGCAGCAACCGGATACAGAAAGAGAATTGGTCACAACATGCTGTTGCGCACAATAACTTTACATGTCAAGGGAAATTCTTGAGCGCGAACTTCCTTTTCTCATTGTCAACACAAAAGCATCAAGGGGAAACAATGGGTGCAAGGTTAACAAAAACTATTTTTTCCTTTTTCCTTCTTGAGAGAATATTTTTCATAGTGGTTTCTGCACTTTCTGTATGGGAACCAATCTTGTTTTATCCTGTTGATACTTTGTCGTCATTCTGATACGGGTGTGAAGTCCCTTCTACGATCATGTTTCTGTACACCCGAACTAACATTTGCTAAAGAATAATGTTGTTATACTGTCAATTTCTCCAGTAACCAGAGATATGTTCTTGAGCACTCTAAATGGGATTTACTAATCTTCTTGAGTTGCCTCTTCAAAATTATATGAATGTAAAGTTATTGCCCATGTGATTTATGATCTAGAATGATTATCTTTTCCCTCTCTCTTTTCTTTCAGGCACGTGGTTTGCCGAGTTCAGGATGTTAGGATGCACAATACTCAACTTGACAAGGTGAAGCATTTGTGCGAACATACAGATAACTCTTTATTGTTTTCTTCTGTTTATCTCTTTCTCAACTCTTCATTATCTTAGTTTTGGCTTTTGTGCTTATAATCAGCTACCCTCTATATATCTTGCTGATTTTACATTCATATTGTGTCCTTTCTTTCCAAATACAAGTTATTGTACTTGGTCAGTTATAAAACATCCTTTCACATTTTCCCAAGTTCCGTTATCATCCTAAGATGAAATATATCATGTCATTATTGTTTCTTGTACACTATGCCGAGATATTAACTTGTCTGCAAAGATCCAACTTGAACCTCATTTAGCTATAATGAATTTCTTTTCATTCAGTTCACTCCATTTAACATTGTTAAAATCTTGGCAGGCTTGGCAGCGTCTTTCACATCTTCACTTATCTTCCAGGAGTTATATACAACCTGGAAAAACTCCTGTGTTATCCAAAGATGTCAGTTCATTCACATGCCAGGGCTCAAGTAAAACAACCCAAATGTCCGACTCAAAGATGTCTATTCGGCAACGTAAATTGGAGGAGCAAGATATTTGCAGACAATTCACGGACCACAAGGGATCACAGTTTGCAACCACTGATAGAATGCAAAGCCATACTGATAATAACGTTCCCTTTGCATCTACTGTAGAAGCAAGTGTACCCAGCGTCTCTAGCTCTAATTTCATTGACGATGATGGCATTCTTGAGGTAACTTCCTGCAGTAACTTGAAATTCGGTAATTTCTGCCTTCTGGTTTCAGCACATCATTGTGTTTCTGCAGAATCTTACTAAGTTGAGAAAGTTTAACATTGTGCTTGTGAATAATATGCTTTAGCTGTTACATTTCATTAACATCTATGGTTATACTCCCTTTCACCGTGATCTACATCATAATGTTTGATGAATGGGTAACTTTCTTTTCATCAGAATATTGATGTGGATCAAATAGTGTTGGATCATTATCAGTCAACACCTCAACCATCAATCGCTAACCTTCCACCGTTTACTCCCCTTACAAAGAAAGAAAAATTTCCCAGCGACGAAACACATTTGCCTCCGGAATTATGCATGGTTTGCAGTCATAATTGTAAGGTAGTATCTCACCATTCTTTCTGAGAACGTCGTCATATGCTGCATTGTTCTTAACCTGGAGTCATAATCTTCTTGTAGCTTGGGCTATGCCCTGAAGCTCCCAATCATCTCCAAGTTATGAAGGACACTTTAATTGCCATATCCAATGATCTTATAGACAATGTTGATGAGATGAACTCAGAAAAAGTGGAGAGCCTTCGTAAAGAGAGGTTTGCTTATTGCACCAAATTGCTTATATGAAATACTCTTTAACATGGTTATAACAATAGTTTGTTACTTAAAAATATTTTCCATTCTCCCCACCCTATCTCCAATTCACTTCTCAGTGTCCTTATTTATCAGTCTTGTAAATGAAAATATTATGGTTCTTGTTATTGTTAGGCAACAGCTGAAGAAACAAGTTCAACAGCTTGATAACTATCTCCAAACAAGAAATGCCAATGTGGAAAGAGAACCTTTTTGTTTTTCAGCATCCACTGCAACACCGATGCCTGCTCAATTTGCGATCCCTCCAACCCCGTCTTTCAGGATTGATCCGATGAGGCTTTGTTCGCAGTTTGGAACAGACAATGAACCACAAGGTTTCGGCAGATCTGTCTCATCGCCAGGGCCAGCTTCATTTTACTCAACGGATGGTTTTTGGGTTACAACTGCGCCTGTGGAAAGAGAACCATTTGTTCCAAAATACTCTGAGGTTAAGTACATTGATGGTTCAACTGACCAAAGGTGGAGCCGCCGAGATTTTCCTTGGACCAAGAAGCTAGAGGTATACAACATTGTCTCGGAGTGCGTATTCCATCCACATCCCACATGCTAATCTTTTGTACATCTGTCATACTTCAGGTGGAAAACAAAAAGGTATTTGGAAACCATTCCTTCCGGCCAAATCAAAGAGAAGTCATTAATGCGACTTTGAGTGGATGTGATGTATTTGTTCTGATGCCAACTGGAGGTGGCAAGAGCCTGACGTATCAGGTCAATAACATTTTCTGTTTATCTCATTGCAAATGCTTCATGGTTAATGATGTAGATTCGATATTGAATATTTGATTTTCTTGTTTCTCACCCTTTCCTCGCTCTAGTAAGACTTGCTTGTTATTAGTGACGATCTGCAGTTCTACTCTAGTCAGCAGATGTGGTTATTTGCATCAGACTTAAATAAATGTTTTCTTGTAGCTCCCTGCTCTTGTAAGTCCCGGGATAACAGTAGTCATTTCTCCGCTTGTGTCACTCATCCAAGACCAAATAATGCACTTGCTGCAGGTATTCTTTTGGCAATTAATTTAAATTATGATTAACGCAGAGCCTAGGGGAATATTCAGCCTGACATGCTTACTGTATCTGTATTTGACCAGGCAAATATACCTGCTACTTACTTAAGTGCTAACATGGATTGGAGCGAGCAGCAGGAAATTTTTAGGGAGCTTAGTTCAGATTATTGTAAATATAAGCTGCTGTATGTTACCCCGGAGAAAGTTGCCAAGTGAGTAATGGTCTTGGCAGTTAACCTATTAGTCAGGAGAAAGGGGAATTTAACTCGAGTTATGCGAGATTCTTTTAGAAAGTTGGTGGACTGAAATAGATTGTCTGTAGAAATACCAATTATTTTCTTGCACATCTTTTTAGGTGATACATTTTTAGTTTTACCCCAAGGAATTTTCAAAGACACGATTTGCCTTTGACTTTTCGAACAAATATAAATGGCTTATCTTTCGGCTCACGTCTGTAGGAGTGATGTTCTGCTTCGTCAGTTGGAGAGTCTTCATGCTCGTGCTTATCTTTCCCGGATTGTGATTGATGAAGCTCACTGTGTTAGCCAATGGGGACATGATTTCAGGCCTGATTATCAGGTTTTGTGTCTTTAAATGCTTAAGAATTTTGGCTCAACTGTTACTTGACGTTTGGTTATTCTGTCTGACATGATGTGCCTATGAATCCGAATCCGCTTTATCTTATTGGGAAGAAATTGTTCGTAGGACATTTGGGAACTTCTTGAATCTGTTATTGTTCCATGTAAAATATTAGGATTCATTAACTTTATAATTACTGGCTGTCGTCGCTGTGCAGGGTCTTGGTATCTTGAAACAGAAGTTTCCATCTGTACCTGTTTTAGCCTTAACAGCTACTGCTACCGTGAGTGTGAAGGAAGATGTTGTGCAAGCTCTTGGCCTGGTAAACTGCATTGTTTTCCGACAAAGTTTTAATCGCCCGAACTTGAGGTAAGTGCTGAGCAATGGTGTATGTTGCTCCCAAACAATCGCTTATGATCTGCTGTTACAGATACTCTGTTGTTCCAAAGACAAAGAAGTGCATTGAGGACATTGACAAATTCATCAAAGATAATCATTATGATGAATGTGGAATCATTTATTGTCTTTCGAGAATGGATTGTGAAAAGGTTGCTGAAAAGTTACAGGTTTGTCATCTGATTTTCTATTGACTTAGTGATTTCGAAATAGATTCGGCGTGATTTTTTGCCTCTTTTTTCTTGTATTGTATCTTTGTCCTACACGAAATTTTTAAATCTGTGAGGCTTGTAACTCATCAAATGACAAGTTGTTCAATGCTAACAAGTGAGTGAAAATGATGCCTCGTTTTTTATTTACATTTTCACTCTTATTGTCTATCTGGCTAATCTTTTTATGTGAATTTTCATAAACCATTCGAGACAAGGTTATGGCATGCTTTGTTTGGGTGCAATTTAGAGTAGAATAGTTCCAGCAGGATTAAGCACATAATAGTTGGTTTCTTGCAGTTACGGTACCTTTTTAAAAGTGGTATTTCCAACTATCGCTTCTCCTTGATTTCTGCGCATCGTCCTGAATTTTTTCAGGATTATGGACACAAAGCAGCCTTTTACCATGGTAGCATGGACTCTTCCCGACGTGCATTAATCCAGAGACAGTGGAGCAAGGATGAGATCAATATAATATGTGCAACAGTGGCATTTGGGATGGGTATCCTCTCTTTGCTCATATTTTCTGCCTTAGGAGCTCTTACTAAATGGTGTTTGCTGACTTAAGTTGTTTTATAGGTATTAACAAACCTGATGTGCGGTTTGTTATTCACCATTCCCTTCCAAAATCCATTGAGGGCTACCATCAGGTGTTTATGAACAAAATCTCATTCACTTAAGATTCTCTTTGCTTAATCTGTGATCTGACTAATATGGATTATTACGTGGAACGTAGGAATGTGGTCGTGCCGGTAGGGATGGTCAACCTTCATCTTGCGTGTTATACTATAGCTACAGTGACTATGTGAGTTGGAAAGAAAAGAGCTACTCTCTCTCTCTCTCTCTCTCTCTCTCTCTCTCTCTCTCTCTGTAGCCCTCTTAAGTTCTTTGTTGCTTATGCTCCAATGCAGATCCGTGTAAAGCATATGATTAGTCAAGGAGTGTTTGAGCAAACTCCATTTGGATCTGGATATAATCGTGCATGTAATGCTCCTTCAGGGAGGTTATTGGAAACGAACACTGAAAATCTTCTCAGGATGGTATATGATTTTTTCTCTTGTTTTCTTCCAGTTAATCATTTATATCTAAATAACTTAATAATATCCAGGTTAGCTACTCCGAAAATGATGTGGACTGTAGGCGTTTCCTACAGTTGATTCATTTTGGAGAGAAGTTTGATTCTCTGAGCTGTCACAAAACTTGTGATAACTGTTCTAAAAATCAAAGCTACATGGAGAGGGATGTAACTGAGACAGCGAAACAGCTGGTCAGCATTCATATTCTATTTAATCTTGGAGCGACCTGTCTTTTCTCTGGAACATGTCTTGTATATTTATGCATTTCTTTCAGATCCATTATTGGACATATTATGTTAAATTTTCATTTGAGTCCTGAAAGACCTTGGAACATTTTGAACAGATTGAACTGGTTAAGATGACGGGACAGAAGTTCCCGGCTGCACATCTGTTGGAGGTCTACAGAGGTTCCTTGAGCCAGTTTGTAAGTTCTGATTTCTCTAAGTACGTTGGTGATCTGTTTTATATCTAAGGGATTTTTTTAGAATGCCTTTTCTCCAATAAATTAGGTCAAGAAACATCGGCATGAGACCTTGAGCTTGCATGGAGCTGGAAAACATCTGGCGAAAGGCGAAGCATCTCGTATTCTCCGCCATCTTGTGACTGAAGATGTTCTTGTTGAGGATGTTAAGAAGAGTGATGTATACGGATCAATATCTTCCATAATGAAGGTATGACGTGCTCGTGCATGTTCGAAGTGTATGATTCTTCCGCACTATTATGTCTTATTGACAGGCTATTTCTCAAGTTTCATGTTGCTCACATTATCTGCAGGTGAATGGATCAAAGGCATATCTTGTTTTTGCTGGCCAGACAATTAAACTAAGGTGATAAAATGCTGGATTTAGGCTCTTTTTTTCTCATCAGTGTAGTATACTTTAATTTTCTTTTGCATGGTTAAATGTTACATTTTGATCAAGTATCAGCGAAGGTCCTGGTTTCAAAGCTTTAGCCATTTATTCTTCCTAGTGTTGCTTACCATAGTGTTCTATCATATATAACTCAGTTGACATCCAATAACTAGATCAGATACTTTGAAGTCAATTAGTTTGCTGTGTGTTTGATTATTCATCTGTTTTAGATTTGTCTATAACGAAGTCTTCAGATTTAACTAGGTTACACTAACGGCATTTTTCCGGTTTGATTATCTTCAGATTCCCCTGTTCTTCAAAAGCATCTAAATAAATCGATCAGAAGCCACTCCAGCAAAAGGCTCGCTGATGTCAGAAAATCAAAATCATCCTCCTCCTCCAATGGATTCTCCAGCCGAGCCTCAATCTAAAGCGGACTTGGTAGAATTATGACTCTTATAGAACTTGATTTCCTTTATAACTGAACCTATATCTTAAACATTGCCCTTCGTTTTCTTCATATTCGTTGCAGAATCTTTCAGCAAAATTATATACTGCTCTTCGGCTGCTTAGAACTATTCTTGTCAAGGAAGGTGGTGAAGGCGTGATGGCATATCATATTTTCGGGTATTACTCTTTAAGATCCAAAACATGGATGAATTTCGTTTGTTGAATTATGGAACGATCACAGCTGAATAGCTAACTTGACATGCTTCCTTTTCCTCTCCGTGTTAGAAATGCTACTCTGCAGCAGATCAGTAAGAGAATACCACGCAGTAAAGACGAACTTCTAGAGATCAATGGTATTGGCAAGTAAGTTACAACTCGCGATTAAAGCTCACTCCATGAATTTGTTATCCAGTTTTTTTTTTCTATATAACTTCGACCCTATACATCATTTTCAGGGGAAAAGTAACCAAATATGGGGATAGAGTCCTTGAAACCATTGAAGCAACCATAAGAGATCACTGCAACAAAGACAAAAGCAGCAGCGGCAGCAACGATAGCAGTGATTCAAAGAGAGAAGAAATTCCAACAAAGAGAATGTCGACGACGATTTCACCGATAGCACTGGTCGAACCAAGAAAAGACTGGTGAAGAAGAAACAGCATGCAATTTCTGAGACAGCAACCGTTCTTGAAGATCAATTCTATGACATAGACTTTAGTGATGATCTATTCGACGTAGAAGTAAACGAAGCCGAACAAATATTGGTGGAAGAGTTTTGCCTTCATCATGGTCAGCTACGGTAAACACGGGTTCGTAGTTGATTTGTTCATGCTTGTGATTTTCTTTTAGATTCTTAGGTTTATGATGTACCTAATTTTTTTTTTCTTCGGAAAAATAATTCTTCAGTGCACTATTCTTTTTTTTTTTTCTTTCTTGTTGTTGGGCTCGACTCCGAGTGGTAATCTAACTTACTATATGAGTCAAAGTCTTTGACGAAAAAAAAAGGTATTGGTATGTCAAGATTTCCATTAGTTTAAAATTAAAAGTGTACTCGAGTATGTGACAAGATGCTTAATAAAAATATTGAGTTTTTTAATCATGTTTCCTTTTTACCACATGATGTTAATGGCCACAGCCAACGCCTGCGGAGGAAATCATCATTTCCTGAAATTATAAGGAGAGCCCATTAGATAGCTTTTAGCTGCTCAAAAAGGAATATGTTGGATTTTGGGAATTATGAAACTTCGTATATGAATGGTAAATTGACGCGAACTCCATACTTTTCCAGCCATAGAAAAAATTATTTTTTATATACCAAATAGGTATCTCACAGCCGCATACATACTCTAATTGAGATATTCATTGCTTGAGATAGATGATAAGCAACACTTTACTATTTCTCTGTAGGGTAAAAGAAGTACCCGTTTTCATAGCTTTCGAGTTATTATCGAAACCAAAAGGAAAACATAGGATCAGACAAAAGCTTCATCGACGAAAAGAAGTAGAAATCTGCTTTTCTTGAATTTTCCTTCATCTGCTTCGAAAAGAAGAGCGAAAAAAAAAAAGTAAAAAAGTAAGAAAGCCCAGGAGTCTACTAACCAAGTAGTTTCCCACTCGCTTTTATGGTCCTTCTCTCACTTTCACTTCACATTTTCTTTCACACGTCGAATAATTACTCGCGTTTACTATCACAACTTGGGAGATATTACAAAATTGTGGAAGATGTCTTCACACGATACGGAAAAGAAAAAACACAAATGCTCTTTTCTTGATTTTTTTTTCAAAAGAAAAACTAGAAACTTAAAATATAAATAGCGAGTATTTCTCCCCATATGTTCTTGCATGTACGGAGAGGCGTGAACTCCATCGAGCTAGGATCAATTACTATGATTATTGTTAAATCTTATGGGGTCTATCTATCTATCTCATCTATTAATGATAAAGATGCTTATTAAGAAGAGTGTGCTGCTGCTGCGTTGTTGTGTGTTATTATTATAATGCTGTCAGTCATTTTCCAACTTCCTCTTTAGTGCTTCCTTTTAGCAGATTGATAACAACTTCTGCTGTCAAATCTCAAAGTATATATCACGATTCGTTTTTTTTTTGTGCTGCTGGCTTTGGAATCAAACATTGATAAACAATCAATGAATGAATCAATGAACAAAAACTTGTACTATTGCTGTCACAGGCCATACCAAATCTTTTCCTTCTTAGTACCTGCAAAAAATTGAAGTTATCTTTTCACTTTGCCTTTTTTTCTCAAAGCAGCCCTCGAACTTTGCAATAATGAGCTTGTGCTTGTTAAAGTTAGATTTAGGTGTAAAATTCAGATGAGAAATTGATTAGCCTCTGATGGCTGTAAGAAAAAAAAAAAAAAAAGTGGTCTGTAGAATAGAACCGTACCGTATAAGGCTGACTCAGTTTGCTGTGTATAAAGGTCTCATTGTGTGTGTACTGTGTGTGTGTATATATATATACTTTTTCTTTATTTTCACTTGCAAAGAATCTGCCATTTTTTCTCTGCAGCATGAGATTGTCATGCAAAGAGGAAACATGGAATAGCCATTTTTATATCAACTTTACTTCTCTGTGATCAATACCATCTTTAATTTCTCAAAAGCATATCATATCATCCCCAGCTAAGCGTATGAAGTTATTACAGCCTTCGTTAGCTGACATAGCAAGACGATCAACTATTATTATATTTCTATATATGAATTGGCAGATAAAATATGATTAGAAGAATATCGCTGTTCCATTTTCTGCAGTAAATTGTGCTTTCTGTCGAAGCCATGATTGCATATTCTTCATGTTTCCACCATTTATTAATATAGTAAGAATTTTATCTTTTCTTCAAAGCAAGAGAACCTCATTCTAACATTACCATATTCTCTTGGAATCACTTCTGCTCAAAGCAATTAAAGAGAGAAACAGAAACTCCACACAATTTTCTCCTTTTCACCTCGAAGTCTAAAAACAAAAAATGCAAGAAGAACAAAATGAGAGACGACAACCCAATGAAACCGATCAAAAATCACCTTTTCTTTTTTTCTCTTCATTCCTTACACGATTCATCTCTTTCCCCTACCTATGAGAACACATGTCCAAAAGCTTCTTCCTTCCCTCGACTATCTCATCAAAGAAATCGTCAAGCTGCCCGACGATTCCTTCAACCCCACACTGCAAAACTCCAAAACAAACCTTCAGATTCTCAATCTTCCCACGAACATGATCAGCTTCCATTCCGTACTCGACGCCATTCTCAACCTCCACCCTCACTTCGTCCATCGAAAGCTTGAAGCTCCGAAGCTCATGGAGCAGAATCCCTTCTTCGATTTCCCCACCGCTCACCACGTCCGCAATCCTCTGCTGCAGCGCAGCCATCGCAGCCATGTAACCCGACCCGAAAACCGAACCGTTGTCAATCCCTTCGCAGATTCCTCGCAGGCAAAAGCTCGTGTCGGGCCAGAAGTAGACGAGCCCACTCGTTAGAATCGCGAGAAACAGCGTACTGACGTTCCTCGCTGCGTACAGCACACCTCTGAAGCCGTAGTACTTGTTGAACTTCGATTCGGACACGACAACCATGCGATCGTCGAATCTCAGCGATAGGTTTTGCATCCTCGTTTCTGCTGCGATCCTATTCTCGTGCAGTAACGCCGTGAGTTCTCTCTGGCACCGACCAATCGTTCGAATAACCTGTGTCATAACGAGCGTATGTATCAGATTCACGGAAGAACGCACAGTTCGAAAATAAAAGCTACTAACTTGGCGGGACATCTGAGCGTTCGAAGCGCGGCGATTGTCGTCGAGCAGAGACGATACGTTGGCCGCGGACGACGATGGAGATAGGAAGCTTTCGATCGACGAAGCTCCCAGCTTTATTACGTGGCAAGCCTCCCAAAGCCTGGAGCTTTCGTCCATGTATTCGTCGAGCCATTTTCCTCCGATGGGCAGGTTTAGGTTTTGGACCAAAAGGGTTAGCTGGGAATGGAAAGAACGTACGGAAGAAAGGACTCGCTGGAGGAACTTTAAGGACATGAAGTTCTGAGATGCGAAGAGGTGATCGATGCTGTCTAGTTCGCGCTTGAGGAAGCTGTAGAAGCCATTGACGGTTGTTGTAGCTGAGGACGAAGGATGATTCATCATGTGAGATTATTTTTTTTTTTTTTTGTGTTGGAAAAAAAAAAGATTATATGGTCTCCGTGTGTGTGATTGTATATTTCGAGTTTGAGATTGCAGATTGTATTTATTTCCAAGAAGGTATATTTCTAATAGGGAAAAAGGGTATGTTGTTTGTTGGGAGCAATTATGTTATGTTCTTCTTTGGAGTGGAGAGGATGATTGAGAATCTGCCATTTGATTTATATAATTAAAATTGAAAGAGAAAGAAAGTGAGAGAGAGAGAGAGAGAGAGAGAGGGAGATATAATTGATTAAGACAACGTTTGAAGTTCTAACTTGTAAGTGTTATAACTTCAAATATGGCATCATGCGTGACGTATGGTGTACATTGGGTGGTTCAATACTTCAATTTGAAGATCAGGCTGTAATAAAACCAATTATGCGCATATATAGTTCGATTTTCATACTTGTGAAAGAAAGATGACTATAATCTTGAATGTTAATAACTTATTGTTTTATTCTCTCCTTTTGAGTGTGTTTGTGCGATAATGTAAGAAAATGCATGCAATGCTTTCTGGCTCTTTATTCCAGGCTGCAAAAGTTTGTTTGACTAGTTTGTAAGAGATTCTTCTACTTCTTCTTCTTCGCTTTGTTCAAGTTTGATTTGCTGATGAATGGAGTGCTTCTTACCTTCTTTAGGAATATGTGATCTCTTTAAGCTTTTATTATCTTAACCCTAGTTTGGTTATTTTAGGGAAGGGAATGATTAGGTTCTTGGATATAGATTTCCATTTATTACTTTAATGCAAATGCTGCTTTCTTCTGCAGCATCCTCACCAAAAACCCATTTCAAGAATAATTTTTAACCTTTTCTCGGGTCTTTCAACATTAAAAACACAATTCTCTCTAAAAAGGCTAGATTAAATTATAATCAACTTTCGAAAAAATAAATAGTATACATAATAATCAACCTTGCCCTCTACCCTTGAGGGGTGATCTCGGTTCAAGGTCCATCCATATGCTATTTATATGATTCTTTTGTATTATTTTTATTATGTGGATGGGAGTATTGGACTATAGTTGAAACCCAAATGAAAAGGAATAAAGCATAAGAACAAAAAAAAAAAAGTTAAACAAAGTGCGCAGAAAGACTTGTACGAAGTGCTTTACTACGATTTTCCTCTTCTTCTCTATGTTGTGTGGGGTATGGAAGATTTTGCTTCCATAGTTCTTTCTCGTTAAATGCGATACGATTCTCATGACTACTGAGATTTGGTGTTGCTTGCCAATATATGTTCGTGCAAGAAGAAGAGTTCTTTGAGAACCCTACCAAATTTTTATCACAAGTCAAACTACTACATTACATATCGTCATGTAATACGTAGTTCCCATTAGCATATCATTTTGACTTCCATTGTTTTTAATACGCGTTGCCTTAGTCATGAAGATAATTCTTGTCTACCATTAAAAAAATGCACACAGAACAGATTTAGCCATGTTACAACAAAGCAATTTAGTACAGGAAAAAACATTTGATCAAGGGATTAGACCCATGATGTAATAAAACGGAATATACATATACTATATTACTTACTGGCTTTCAATCGAAAATCCCATCATATCCCATCGAAGAATGATAATTTTTTACATGGAAGTAACAAACCTAAAGAATTTTCACCATCCATCGTGAAGTAGTAATGAGCCAAGCACTACACTTTCCATTTAATGCCCGAAACTTGATGATTTCTTGAAGCTACGTTGCATCCATTATAAGCCATGCATTCTATTGTAATTGAAAATTGCTATTCAGAATCATAGTATTCAATAATGAACAAACTAACGTCCCAAGTTTATTTTATTTTGCTGTCTGTTTTTCTATAAAAGCAATGTAAGCAAATGATTTCCACAAAAACTCCCAAATAAATCGCTTACAATTTGGACCCAAAAAGATCCCATTTTTATCACATTCATAAAAAAAAGATAGAATTTTCAACTAACCTTTCCCTCCTCCATTCTCTTTCAGCCATTGTTTTTTTTTTTTTTTTTTCCATCATCTCTCTGAATCATAATCCATTTCCATCCCTATTCATTCATGTCATGGAAGATTGTTCAAAGACATCATCACATTCTTACAGCGTCTTAGGCATCCCAAAATCTGCATCTCTCTCAGACATCTGCAAATCATACAAATCCCTCGTCATGAAATGTCACCCTGATAGAAATCCATCAAACAAAGCCGAGGCCGAAGCCAAGTTCAGATCCATCAACGAAGCTTATAGGGTATTTACCTTCCATGCATGCATCTCAAATATCAATCGAAAAAAGACGAATACAAATGACATTTTGTTTTCCTTCAGGCGCTTACCAGCAAGAAGAGAGAAGAAATGTATGCCTCAAACGTAGAAGACGACGAGCCAAAAACACTTAGCAAGAAAAAGTCATCATCGTACCTCAGAAGGGACCATAAATTAGACAAAGAGCTTCACATTTCCAGCCCTAAACTCCTCTCGCGAACGACGAGCATCGTAAGCCCTTTGCACAGCCCTACCTTCTCGAGAAGTACGAGTCGCAGAAGCACGACTCCTCCTCCGTTCTCGCCTGCATCGAACGGCGGTACCTCAGCGACGAACGAGCCACCTTCCTCTCGAAAGCGCCAAGCAGAAGAAGCACGACCCCTATCTTCTTTTCTCAATCTGCTGTTAGGAGGAAACCAAAGCCCATCGAGAAAAAACTCGAATGCACCCTCGAAGATCTCTGCGTTGGATGTGTCAAGAAGATCAAGGTCACGAGGGAGGTCATCTCAGTGAATGGGTATTACGTCGTAATATACATGTCAAAAACGGGAAAATTTCTTGAGGTATTTGATTTTCTTCCACACAATTGCAGGCTGTTTGCTCAAGAAGAAGAGATACTAATGATCAGAATAAAGCCAGGGTGGAAAAAGGGGACTAAGATTACCTTCGAAGGGGAAGGAGACGAAAGGCCGGGAATGTTACCAGCTGATATAATCTTCATCATCGACGAGAAAAGGCATCCCATGTTCAAGAGAGAAGGCGACGATTTACAGCTCGGAGTTGAAGTCCCTTTAGCTCAGGCTCTAACAGGGTGCATTGTCCCTGTTCCTCTGCTAGGAGGAGGGAATATAAATCTATCGATAGACGACATAATATATCCTGGATTCGAAATGATCATACCTGGGCAGGGCATGCCCAACTCCAAGCATGAAGAGGGTAAGAGAGGTGATCTTCGACTCAAGTTCCTCGTCGAGTTTCCCAGTCAGTTGACAGACGAGCAACGCGCCGAAGTAGTTAGGATTTTAGAAGAAAATGAAGAAGGGGAAGAAGAAGAAGAATGTTGTTGATTGTTGTTCTTCAGAAACGTTCAGCCTCAAACAGCTATGCAGTAGTAGTTGTAGTTCATATACGGACATGTATTGATGTAAAAAATCGGATGTATTCAACAGGAGATTCTGAATCTGCTGTTCAAGAAACCTATTCACGAAAAGCACAAGCAAGTTACCTTCTCTTCGACCCACCCACTGATGTTATTTTCATGTATACACAGATTGATTCAAGAAACAAATTATCGAAAACATCCAATCTCTCGCAGCAAGAAATCATCATTTTCTAAAATTACAGCTACAAAGGTTAATGGATCCGAGTTTAAAGACAGCGAAGGGTGATAAAAAAGGAGGAGCTTACCTCGAACACGCGGCAGAGAAAAGGATGGTGTGGAAAAATCAAGTTTGAGAATGCTGAACTGAGAGTGATGGCGCGTTGTTGCACGCGGGAGCGAGCGAGTGAGGCCATGAAAAAGAAACCAATTTTATTGGGCTTGAGCGTGGGTATGTTATTGGGCTTACTAATGGGCCATATTTGACTATTGGGCCGAAAACATTCGAAGAGGTAAAGTCAGAGTATATTTTCAGCACATCTGTGGTCTTTGTATTGGCTCTACTACACATTCGATCACTCTAATTCTTGTATCTCCCTTTTTCTTTTTTCGCCATTTCCATTTTTTCCCCATTTATTATATGAAGCCAGCATTCTCATACAACGTCCAAGCTTGCTTTACAATGTGTATCGATGAAGAAAAAAGAGTGGAGAAAGAAAGTAAAATAAAATGAGTGAAACGAAAAGGCGCGAGAGAGATTTTGGTCTTGGTAAGTGTAATAAAAAGAATAAGTCAACGTAAAGTGGCTAAAAAGAAAGGGAAAACCCAGGAACAGTACGTATAGGCTCTGCTTGAAGTTGAAACGTACACAGAAATTCATGATTCGATATCACTCAGTTTAAATCAAATTATTTCAGGTGCATAATGATTTTGTGATTAAACACTAGCCAATCACTGATCTTTATTATATAATATATATAATCTCCGCTTACACACGTCTCTATGATGACGACGATGACCATGACCAGCGGGTTACAGCTGAAATCTGGGGTTAAGCAAGAAAAACCCTATAAACTGTAAATGCATAGATTTGAAGAAGAACAAAATATATATACATATATGTATATCCTAAACTATAAATATTCTTACAAGTTGGACGAAAGAAGGTTAGAGAGGAATGAAGCTGGTCCGATGCCTTAATTAATCATCGTACAATTCGTAGAGAATTATAAGCTAATTGCATCGAGCCAGCCAACATCCCCCACAAACCCATTCATCTCTATAAGTTCCTTGAAAATCATAGAGAGCTCTTATTAAAGCTCATATATATATATATATATATATATATATATATACACATATTATATACTTATGGGGGGGATATAGAAAGAGGTGTAATGGGGGCTGAGATGAAAACCCTAGAAGGCCGCAACGCATGTTAATATATAGGCGTGAGAGTTGAGGGTTTTTATGAAGCGTGGTTCAACTTCACGAATAAAAGACGCTCTCTCCCTCCCTATTAAATATATTTCTGGTACGCTCATTTATTAACTTGCCCAGTTCAACAACATGTGAACGACCACTTTATCATCTTTGAAGATGATGAGAAACTAGGGTTGTAATAAAAATCGACTCTTTAATTATTGTTACTCGCAAATAATCCACGCATAAGACAATAAACATCTGCGATGTGGATAGGACACTTTGCAAATTCCAATAAAAAAAGATTCATGCATTTATATAACAGCATCTCGAACAAGACAAAGGATACACGTCGACGACCACTAGTGTATTAGTAGGCTTTTTGAAGTAATAATGTTTTTAGTTGACAATCAAGATTTGATAACAAAAACAAACACAATCCAAGTGACATAAGACAATTTGCCAATGGAAAATAATAAACATCAGAATTGAAAAGACTGTATAACGGTTAAATCATGATTATATTTGTTGCTCTAGTAAGGGGCTTCAAGAACCTTTCTGAGATTTCGAAAGGCCATATTCGGACATAGAAAAATAAAGAGGAAGCACCTCAGAAAACTGGGAAAAATACAATGAATACACAAAAACAAAGTTTTGTCAGCGTCACCGTAGGACTCGGAATACAAACCCATTTAACCCGAAAATAGCCATCTCACTCTCACCCCAAGCGCGTGTCGTTCACCCAGTGCCTCAACAGAGTCAACAGAGTTGAAAGCCCATACCTTCGGGCGAGCAATCACGCGCGCCGTGCGGCGTGCCAGAGCGAGGTAAAAGTCAGTCAAAGCCATCGCGTAAATCGACGGTCCAGATTCGATCCATTGACGGTGCACGTTGAATCTGGATTCAAAGACCTTTCCCTTTAAATGCGAGTTGTTAAGGAAGAAGGAGACAAGACTTCATCGATGAATGTGAGACATAGTCAGAAGTAGGGCCCACTCTCATCGCCATCATGAGTTAATGATATCAAGTGTCCGCCCAGTACGTGGAATATAGGTGGGCTAGGGGTATTTTAGGAAATACGATATTATGTCGGGAAAGAAAATACAAACTGGGTTATTAAGAAGCCCATTGGACTCTTCTGGCCCATACCCAGGCCCGCAAACCCGTAGCACAACCCGACCCGACAGAGCACCTTGGGTCTTGTCTTGCCATGGAGATTGGTATAGTAGGTTAGGTACACACCTGAGATTAATTGTTTTTGACACAACTGAAGAATCTGATTGAAAAATCAGACGAGAGATCGGAAGATGGGGCTGGTGGCTAACGTGCGCCTGGCGACGCTGATGGTTATCGCGTGCCTGCTGAACGGTAGCGCGGCGATATGGTTGAATCTGCCTTCGAGTGGGACGAAGTGCGGTTTCCGAGGAAATTCAGAGCAACGTCGTCGTATTGCTGATTATGTTGTTATATCCGACGACATGCGCACCCGACCCCCACCATATCTGCCAAGGTTAGCTTCTTTGTCTAGGCAGAATCAGGGCAATCGTACGAACGGTTGATTTTACATTCGCGCGTGCGTCTCTGTGTTTTTGCTTGTTGAGTTGGTTGAGCTGTCGCGGCGCTAGATTTGTGGTCGGTAGAGCTGAATTTAGATGGATGTTTTTACTCATTTCTTTTGCGGCTGTTTTGCGTTCTGATGTTTCCAGTTTAATCTAGATTCGTGTTCTTACAGTTCAGCTCTGCTGTTTATTTCTTGACTTTATTGGGATCTTCTCGATGTGAAGTAACCGCGTGCATGAGATTGTGTTTTTTCTTGATGATTTGACGCACAGTGAAATTCTATGTGAGCATAGGGCATCCAATATATGTTATGCACATTGTATTCAATATAGGGAAATGAATGCTGACAAGATATGATTGTACTCTTTCGCACATTCAGATCAGGAGTTTCCAAGTATTTAATTGAAATGTTAGTTGTCTTCACATAATTAAAGCAGTGTAGTGTTCCTTAAATACAAGTTAATATGTGTTGCAGTAAAATCGTTACAGCACTAGATTGCCAATGGTGTGGAAGGTAAGACTTTTCCAGGAAGAGAAAGGGAATTTCTTTTATGGGGAACATTCATAAAGTGTTCCTCACATGGTGTATGCTGGTCGGTTGTATCTTGTCTTGGCAGTAGTAGGTATTAACATTTAAATCGTAACCTGAACATTATCCTCAATGAAGTCTTACTTTGGAGTTTGATAAGACAAGCCACACTTTTGATTCAGGTTTAGTCATAATCTGAATCTGTTGTTTAGTTTCAGGTAACTTCTCCATATGGAAATAATTTACATCATGCAGAAAACGTCACACATGGTCAATTTGCATTACTACTACCGAGGGTGGAAATTATCTGGCTTGTTTCTGGGTCGATGGCCAGAAACCAAGAAGTGGGGAGATAAGTGTTAATATCGACTGGAAGACAGGTATTGCTGCGAAAGATTGGGATTCGGTGCAAGAAAGGAGAAAATTGAGGTGAATCCTTCATGTGATATTGCAAGTTCATTTTATTTCCATTTCATTTTCCCGAGGATGCAGAATATTTACTTTTCAGTTGTATTTATATGTGTTCATGAGCTTTTATTTATCTGTTAAGCGTCTCACTATACTCCGGAAAAAAAATCATGCTATTTGTAGTTTCACAATCGAGTGTTATTCAAATTATGTCTTGAGCAGGTTTGTTTAACTCGCATTTCCTTCTATCAGGGAATTGAGCTTGAGCTAACAAAGCTTGAAGGGGCAGTTGAGGCCATTCATGAAAATCTGTTGTATCTTAAGAGCAGTATTCTGTCATCTAACTTCATGTTACCTCAGATGTGGGATACCATCATTTCTTGGTCCCTAATTATTACACCTTGTTCAAATTCATTTTTGCGATTATCAGCTAAATATACTTGAGTGACTGAGGTAATGTAAGGACTAGTTATGTTCCTTGCTTATCTGATACTGTGAGGTACACTATCGGTAAGCATGACGAACCATATATGATGATGACATCTCCATAATTTCATGAAGCTTTTGTTTTGTGTGATCTAATTTTGTTATTTTCTCCCGCAAAATTCCGTCATGTAGAGAAGCAGAGATGCGAACTGTGAGTGAAACAACGAATTCTCGCGTGGCATGTACAGCATCATGTCCTTGGGCCTCTGCATTCTTGTTTCAGTTGCCCAGATATTCTACTTGAAGCAGTATTTCCAGAAGAAAAAGCTCATATAAGGTTTGATGAAGTTTTACATTTTTCTTTTAGCTGCTGAGAACCTTTGGAAACTTTCGCCTCCTTGAATATATTCTCATTCTCTGTTGTTTTTTTGTCTTTATTAAAGCAAAAGGGGGCTGGCTATGTTTTTATGTTTGTGTTGAAAAGAAGGTTAAGTAGTGGATAAACGCACAGTTAATTTCAATAGATTCTTATGCTTCATCCCTTCGTTTTCAAAGATATGTTTTTTTAATCAATCATATACTCTCATGGCTCATCTATGTGTTAGAATTGAATTCACTTGGCTTGTCTTCCACTAAGATCAACGCTACGTTAATGCTCAAGATTGGTGAACTCGTCAATTAGGAACTTTGAAATACCGATAAGTAAGACCCCACTTTGGGTTACTCTATTGATAATAAAATATTATATATACGTGTGTGATAAAGCAACATAGTTATTATTATATATGCGTCAAAGAACATCGAGTAATCTCCAAGAAGGATTGAAATTCAAATCATGAATGCGACGCACGCATTTGATTTAGGCGCATTTTGTATTTGAAATTGTGACAAATGTCTCACTTTGTCACCCTTCGTCTAATCACATATTTCAAGATGCAGTATCATATTCTATCTGCACTCTCCTTTCCCTTTGCTTGTGTACAACGTTGGGTAGCCAAACTATTACTACATTTTTACAACAATTATAATAAGGGGCATTTCATTCATGCCCTCGCATAAGTATCATTAGGATTCAGGCTCTCTTGGTAAACTATGTAGTTTTAAGGACCAATTTTCTGCAGTGTCACTTCATGCTCTGACATACAGTATGTTGAAATTTGTAACACAAACCATAATTCGGTACTAGTTATGATCATCTGATACCATTTATTTTCTACAGTACAATTCATTGCTCTAACATACCAGGTTAAAACTTTGTAACACCAAAACGATCATTACTATACTAGTTTATATATCTTTTATACCATTTTTTACACCACAGAAATGAGTTTTTTAACTAAAAAATTCTCAAACGGAGCCTGAATTCGAAATCAAACTTAATGGGGCCGATCATTCGAATTGACCCTTTAATAATCCCATCAAGCTTTCCAATTACACTGGCAGCACTCAAGTTTAAATGTTGTGAATGACAGCACAAACGTGCAAACTGCAATTATATCGTTGTATTTACCTATTACGCAAATCATTCCAAATTCCAAACCAAAATAAGCGTCCCCACAAAAAAATGTGACCGGTTTGTAAAGAAAATAAGTTAGAGCAATATGTGTATTTCCAAGAAGAAACAGAGCATATTCTTGCAAGTGCGTAAATTTACGCGTATATATAAGGAAGCATTGGTTCGCCGGACACCTGTCCACGGCCACTCTCAGCTGTCTCAGCTCTCAACGACAAACACACCCCAATAGGAATACGAAGAATTTCCGAAGCGCACACTCGGAGTATAATCACGGAGCCGATGCTGTGTTTGAAATGGGCAAATCTCGCCAGTCAGCAACTGCCAGCGCGCGGGGGGCGGAGGTGGCGGCGGCGGTGCTTCTAGAAGGCTCTCTGCGAGAGGTGTTCGGCGGTTGTTCGGAGGCTCTTCAGTATTAAATGCTGCGTCTTTTCGGTGCTTAGCTTTGCTGTTTCCTTGTCCGCGTTCTTCGGCGCAGTGCACCTCGGATATGGGAGCCTGGGTTTGATGCCGAAGATTCGGTCAAGCTTCGAGGTATATCATTCCGTGATTTCATCATTTGAAACTAACTTACATACTTTTAGTTTATGATGTTATGTTTGTGAGAATTAGAGGCTTCGTTGGTGCTGATTCTGCGTTTTATCCATATAATCCGATTTTTGTGTTTGCTGCGATTTGGGAAAACTGTCCAATAGTACTCTCTTTCTTGGCCTTTTTCTGGGGTTTCTTTGGTTTATATGCATGTGATGATGTTGCTTGATCTTTCAACTTCCTTTTTTTTTTTGGCAAAAAAAGAAGAAGAAACTCTTTATGATTAATCTGTTCATGTTCTTTAATTGCAGCCATAGTTCAAGTAAATTTCAACCTGCAGAGTCCTGTTTCCAGGCTATTACCGAACATTCCGAAACTTGAATATGATGTGAATGATGAGATAGGTGTTCCTTCACTGAAGGTCTGCTTCGTTCGAACTTTAATACTCTGGTGTCTATTACTACAAAGATGTTTGCTTCCCTTTTTCTTCTTGCAGGTCGCGTTTTGTCCATGCAACGTATACGCTTACCTCACGAGACGACAAAAGTGGTCATCGGTTTCATTCCCGATTCAGTCGATAGTACAGCGACCTCAGTATCCTTGAGCATCTTGAAGTCAACATTAGTAGATCTGTTTCTTCGACAGAACAGTTTGGCACTAACCTCTTCAATCTTCGGACAGCCCTCTTCGTTTGAAATATCAAGATTTCCCGGTGGGATCAGCATAGTACCTGAACGAGTTGCTTTGATCGTGGAGCCCCTTTTCACATTCGTTCTCAATAGCTCGATCTATGAGATAACTCAAAATCTTTTCGAGCTTAAGGAACAGCTGAAATGGGGATTGCAGTTAATGCCCAGTGAGGTATGTCGATTTCTTTCCTGAGATTCGGAATGTTGTTCGTGAAACATCTATCTGTTTTTACGCTGGAATCAGTGCTAACCTTGTGAACGTTTCAATTGACTCGAAAACTTGGGCAAGTGTGTAAATGAAGGCACATTTAAGCCGATATTTCTTAGCACAACCTCATTTTGATTACCTTTTTGAGAGGTATATGTATCTGATCACCCCATCCCCTCACTATCTATATATATCCAATGTAGGCGATTTACATTCGGGCAAGAAACAAGAATGGCTCGACAACGACTCCACCAGTTTTGATCGAAGCCTCGGTTGCGTCTGATGTAGGACTGCCAATGCCCGAGAGATTGAGACAGCTTGCTCAGATCATTACCATGTCTCCACCTAATAAAAAACCTTGGCCTAGATCATTCCGTCTTCGGAAATGTAAAGCAAGTCAGCCTTTCTCAGTTTAAACCGCCCGCTTCAAGCACCACCACCATCATCTTCTCCATCCCCATCCCAACCAATTCCGGCGAACCATGATACACAACCTCCCATAGTACAATCGTATCCAAGAAAAAATGCCCCATCATTCTTTTGCCCCTGTTTCTAATCCTCCCAAGCCTTCAGTAGCTCATGGTAGTTCGTACTGTGGCTCTACTCACTCACCAAGGCCTTATTCTTCTCGGAGTTCTGACCAAAAGTCCCATAATTTAGTACCTCATTATGGGCGCCGGTGGAATCTACAGCGCAGCCTATTGCACCTACCCCAGGTGAGAATGTGTTAAATTTCGCCTCCTCGACATGCTTTGTCGTCTCAAACATCTAATTCCTGTAAAGAATTTGCATGCATGGATAACTCTTTGATCAAAGTTGTGAGATTAACTCTTTAAAGTTCCACACACACACACCACTACGATCAAGGTTCTTTCGTAAGTCCAATCTAGTCGACTGTTTCATTTTCAATGGCATTTTGGATTATACCTTGTTGAATCGTAGTCAGCTGAAGTTATTAGCAGAATCTTATGAGCATAGTGTTTATCAGTACTGTAACTATTCTATCTCTAGTAGACATATGCTATATAATGCATTTTGCTGATGTTCTGCTAGGATAGAGAGGAAAACACGGTTTTTCAATGGGCTGGATAATTTTCTGGAATCGTAAAGCTACAACTCAAAGGTAAAGGTCGTAAATGCGTTCGCCTTCCTTCGTTTGGACATTTGATGGAGTTGCAGATGTAAGGGTTGCATCATCTTCTTTGCAGGTGTAAGAGAGAATGGTAAGTGTTAATGTGAGTTTTCTTTCTATTACAACTGCAAGGAGGACAAAGAGTGTTTGGCTGTTAGTAGAGAAGTACTTCGTTGATATTGACTATAGAAACTAATATATGAGATTAATCGTGAATAATATTATCCGAAAAAAGAGGAAAATTGTAGCAAGTGCAAGACAAGAGCGTAATGCAGTAATTCAACGCTTTTTGTGTAAGGGTAAAAGCGGGTTGTTGGTCGCACAACGGCGTACAAAAAGTGAGGAAAAAGCTAAATGATGATTCGTTTGTCTGAATTGGTTCTTTAACATGTAAAAATAAATGATATCAATGAAATCAAAGAAAGTAAAGAAAAAGATAGAGAGAAAAGGTAAAAACGCCACTAATCGTACAGACACCATGCACGCTAGCTAATGCACGCCTCTTTTCTAGATTAAAAAACAAAAACAAAAATTACAAAAGTCAGCCCATGATATACCTCACTATATTTTTCTTTTAATAATTATAAAAATAGTTCATCCTTGGTGAAAAAAGGTTAAACGTACGTAATGAGGAGATTCTCTTCTAGTTGAAGATTTTGACTTCACAAATTGCGTCACTAGCATGTCAGTCAGTTTCATCTATAGTTGCTTGTATTGTATGAACTTATAAACTTGAGTATATATTAGTCAACCCATTTATCAAAGACCTTTACCTTCAAACCTCCGAGTCTTGATACTGCAACTCTCTCTCTCCTCTCTCTCTCTCTCTCTCTCTCTCTCTCTCTCTGCCTCCATGGTTGACGTATTCTTTAGGGTTTCTCAGAAGGAATATATTGCAGAGCTGTTTTGGCATTCTGTCCACCTCCCATTTATTATAATAATAATACTATGAAATATGAGGATGTGTGCGTGTGTTTTGTTATAATATATATAAAAAAATAAATCGAGTTGGAGGTGGATAGGCTGCTAAAATGAGCCCTGTGAATTTCTCTCCGAGAAACACCAAAAGAAGAAGTAAAAATCAACCCATTTTTTTTATCTGTTTAGGGTTTTCTGCGGGTGATCCTAGGCAAAAAACTGAGAATGATCAAGGTGCGCATGCATATATATATATATATACACAAACATATATATATATATGGACATTTTTATCCTAAATCAATTTATTATAAGTTCTATTACAAGCAAAGGTCAGACTACAGAAAAGAAACAAAAACGTTTCATTCATATGTTGTATTAGAATTATCATATTTAGGGTTATGCTCTTTTACTTTGATGAAGGATATGAAAAATACGCAATAAAGATATATATTCTGTAAATGTTAAATAATACGAAAAGGAAATCGCATGGTTAAAAGCGCAGTCTGTGAAAGTCAATATGTTACTGTTTGATTTCTAATTGTAATCACGGCGACTTTCTAAACTATCCATGTTACTCTGACAGTTTATAAGCATAGGATTCCATGAACCACACCACTGAATATACACAAGGTGCAGTAATATCAGCCATGATATCATCATTATCGAGTGCTGAGCATTATTAATTAGTAGCTAATCATCACACAAAACACACAAGATTAAAGAAATAAAGTACTATACAATGACTTGTTTGGGCAACAATAAATAATGCTAAAGCCTAACAGAGTTAAGAGAGACAGATGACGACAGGTTCTTCGGACAGCATTTACATCAATGAAATGTACAAAATAAAATTACAAGTTCCATAGCTGAGAAGCTGTGAATTGTAAGAGGAACTACGAATGTGCTTTACCGAAAGGGTCAATTCGAAATCAGGCCCCATTAAGGCTTTGATTTCGATTGATTTAGGCTTATTCGAGAATCTTTTAGTTCAAAGACCTATGTGTATTTTGTATGTGTAAAAAAGTGGTATGAAAGACATATGAACTGGTATAGAATTATCGCTTTGTATTACAAACATTAACATACTGTATGTCACAGTAATAAAGTGTTATGCAGAAAATAAAACTGGTATCAGATGATTATAAAACTGGTATCAGATTATGGTTTTTGGTATAGAATTTCAACATACTGGTATGTAAGAGTAAAATGGTAATGCATAAAAAATGGGTCCTTAAACTAAATTTTCTTTAAGATGGTCCGAATCCTAAATGATGTTATTTAGGGGCATGAAATAAAATACCCCTCACAGAAGTAAGACTAAGAGAGACTTTAATAAAAAAATAAAAATCTATTCTTCTTCAACTTTCTCCCTCACCAACCGCATAGCCAAACGCCTGCAGAAACAGAAACGCAGAAAACAAATCTCCGTCGACAAACTCCACACCACTACCACCGCCGCCGCCGCGCGCCGCCGTCGATCACATAATCTCCGACGACCACGGACCCAGGCATCGACGACCTAATCGCACTCAAAACGTCTCCTCTCTCCCTCTCCCTTCAAGCTCATCCACTCTTCCTCCAACATAGGGTCCATCTCCGTCCCGGCCGGACGAGTGGGTGGGCCCTCGCGTGCCTCCTCAGCTCCTTGAAATTCCGGAAAAAAGAGCAGTTTTCTCGGCCGCAGGTCCTCCTCTTGCCGGTGAGGTTCCCTGGCGGGCTCGACCACCGTCCATCCCTTCACTCGTCCCCTACATAGAGGGCAGGCGGCCCGAAAGAAGAGGATTGCTTTCGAACTGGTTTAGGCAGTTCGAGTGTCGGAAACTTGTGCCGCACATGTATGGGCGGCAGCCCTTTCGTGGGAGGAGCATAGGAGGAGCACGGCGTCGTGGGGACATTCCATGCACACCGAGCAAGTGGCGTCTAGCCAGTCTTTTTCTCCATGGGTTCTTGATGTTGTGGGTTGAAGGGTACGGAGTTGGCCTGCATTGACTTGAGTTATTCCACGCCTTCTTCCCTTTGTTCCTTTGGCCATTGTCGATCGATAGGTGTAGAAGTTCTATCTGTTTAACTTTTAAGTGGGACGATAAGTAAGTTCATCGATCAATAATCATCACAAATTTCCAGAAGAAAGATGAAGTTTTACGAACATCAAGCCACAAAACATAAATCTCAGAACCCAACAAAGAACATGAACAATGAAAAAGCTATCCAAAAACTATAGCGTAGCAATCATGAATCATTTCTGTAGGAGAACTTCAGTTCTTCAACATGACATTACTATAGAAGAGATCGTTTCACAATGCAAAAAAAATCAGAAAAAGGGAAGGAAAAGAACCTCGTGACTCGAGAAAACCCAGAGATTAAATGGAGCCAGTTGAAGAATATCAGAGCAGAATGTTCGGATTTGAGCAGTATAATTTGATGAAGATGTAATTTGAGGCCAACGGACGTATAAATAGGTATGAGATAACGTGCTAAAGATAAAAGCGCGCCACAAGCAAGAATCAAGGGACGTGACAAACAGGTCCACTACAGTAACTTCCATGTCCACAAGCTCAGACGTGATTTACCCGTTACAGACAGGAAAATAAAGTACTTTTTAATATAACGAACCCCCAAGAAAAAGACATCTCTTGAAACAGCGATAAAAAGGCATACTAGAGTGAAATCTCACTCGATAATCCGTAAGTAGTAAACTTCAATAAAGGCTAATCGTCGATAGCAAGATGGATGATTTGCTCCGACGACGGCGAAGATAAATAAAATGAGGAAATTTAACCAAAGGGAGAATCGTGAAAGACGATAACTTAAGCTTTCTACGCGAACTTTGGAGATCGCAAAGCGAAGTTCCACCTTCAGTGAAGAGCGTGGATCCACGCTCCTGAAAGGTACTAGACAGGGTGTACATATTCGGGTGAAAGCGAGTTTCCAGTACGCGCGTGCTTCGTGAGTGAGAGGAGTCGCCCGGCACTAATTTACTTATCCGCTCACGACATTTGTATTGCCCCGACAAAGTTAGTATGTTGTATTAATATCTATTATAAATTGGGCGTTTTTATATCAGGCCTAGCATAAGTTTGCTATCGAGTTCAGGCCCCATTCAGATGAAATATAGCTTTAAGGACCAATCTTAACGAAAATTCAGAATAAAGGACATAAACACTGATTTGACGAAAATGCCCTTGTAGGTGTTATATAAAGAGGTATGAATTGCTACTATATGTTACCAGATGTTATTCAAATGGTATCAATCGAAAAAAGGATTTCAACCATCGATTTGGCCAAAATTTTCGAGCATACTGGGCACAAATCAATTTTGATGTGTATTCGACGATATCAATGATATTTACGTCGTCATATTTAAGATCTGTGAGGAATAATTTTTAGAAATTTCATTTACGCAATAAGATAAATCGAGCATTTTTTTGTCGAAATTAAAGCTAAATACGCTTAAATTCGAGAGACCATGACTTGAAAATTACGTCGCGCCTTAGTGTGACTCAATCGTTCGTCCCTCAAGATTAACGAACTGAAAGTGAAATCGCCATGGAAAAATAATTTAAATGCGTATTCGTTATGTGGTATCAGAAAGGATTAAGTGGTATAGTTTCAATACGTTTCGGTACAATAGTGGCATAAAGTGGTATAGTTACGATAAGAAGCATTACTCGAAATGATACGAGATAATATTCTAATTTAGTATTAATTTATATGATGTGGTATACAAGAGCGTAACGTGGTATAGAAACGATAAGAAACGTTACTCGAACTGGTACGAGATATTACTTTTTCCATTTGGTATAATTTTTGTAATATATGGTACAAGAGAAGCATTATGTGGTATAGAAGAGGCTTAAAGTGTATAGCAACGAAAACTATTACTTATTCTCAATTGGTATCAATTTTATAAGATGCGGTACGATAACAGCGTAAAGTGGTATGACAACAATAAGAAGTGGTTCCAGACTGGAATATTTTCATTTGGCAGTTGTGGTACTCGTTAGGGAGGAAAGGAAGTGGTACTGAATAAGCAAGTCACGCAGTTTGGGCGGGAAAGCTGAATCTCAGTATTATTTTGGGCGGAACTTTTGTGTAGTATAAAAT